>LPNX011105027.1:901715-919370 GCA_001517045.1 Pseudotsuga menziesii
CATAGCTCAACAAGCCTTTGTTCAATAGCATGTGTGACCTTCCCTAAAATTTTCATTCCCTCTTTCATTTTTTTTCCTTTGATTGGGAATGTGCTCATAACAAGTCTATTCATTCCAAGGTTTGTGTCTTATTCCTTCCTCGGGACACTTTCCCACTTTACATTTTGGTGACTTTACAAGCGAGTTTCTCTTGACCCTTCCCTAATTGAGATGAAGGGATTCTTCCACATTTTTAAATCATACCTTCCCTCACATAAGGAAGCTTCTCTCTCTCTCTCTCACACACACACACACAAGTGGAAGGGTTTCTTTTCTATTACCTCAGGCTTGTCCAAAACAACTTCCCAAAGTAGTATCTTCCCTTAATTTTTACCTTTACACCATAACGAAACCCTCATGTTAGCTCCTTTAACATGATTGGTTACAATACAAACCACACCATCCTTAATATATAGAACTTGATATGCCTTTGATGTTAAACTTGATTTTCCCATGACCTTAACTACCCATGAGGTCCTTATATCTAACACTTTAACCAACCTTTGTGACAAAGAAAACTCCAAGTTTGGAACACATAAATTTAACTACTTGGGTTAACACTTATGGAATGGAAATTCCAAAAGATATATTTTATTTATTAATTTGATTTTTTTTACAAGGAGTAAAATGCGGCTTTATACAAATCAAGGGTCACCATTAAATGATGTGAATTATCAAACCATTAATTAATAAATAAAAAATTACTAACTAAGTTAATAAACTATTTAGTTTTATTACAAGTCATCCCTCTCTGGAATACTTCGTCCACGAAGTATTGGTAAGGATGGGTGGCACGAACGAAAATCTTCATTCTCCAATGTAGCTTCATCATATGGTAAGTTTCTCCAGTACTTGATAAGGTATTCATTGATTGATCTAGAGTGAAGTGTTTTGATTTTAATTTCCAAAATGCATTCTGGTTCCAACACTAATTTTCCTTCATCATCTAACATAGGAAATTCAGATTGTGTGTGAGTGGCTGAGCCCAATTTCTTATTTAGGCATGACACATGGAAGACATCATGTATTTTTCCTTTATGGGATGTCTAGAGAATAGGCCACTTGTCCCACTTGCTTTCAAACTTGATATGGGCCATAGAACTTGGGTGCAAGTTTGCGAATTTTGGATTTTTTTAGTGAAGTTTGTTTGTACGGTTGAAGGCGAACAAACACCCAATCACCCACTTCAAATTCTTGACCAGTTCTTTTTGAGTCTGCTTGTTCATGCTATTTCTTGCTTGTTCAAGATGGTTCTTCAAAATGCGGATGACCTCATTGGATGATACTAGGTAATTTTCTTATTGCCAAAACTTTGAAATTGTTGATGACATTCTCTTGCAGTAGGTGGATACCGATATAATGATTCAAAAGGTGACATTTTTGTTGATGTATGATATGTACTATTGTACTACCATTTTGCAAGGTGTAGCCACTGTACCCATTGAGTTTGTCGGTCGTTCACAAAATTCCTCAAGTATCCTTCAAGGCATTTGTTTACTACTTCTATTTGTCCATCTGACTGGTGGTGGTACGAGGTACTCATAGTTAATGAAGTCCCAACTTGGTTGAACAATTCTTTCCATAAGTTGCTGGTAAATTTGGAGTCCCATGGAGCTTAAATATATTCTTTATATAACTATTTGCGACTTGGCTTGCTTTTGCTTTGGATGAAATACTAATGAAATGAACATATTTTGTTAATATGTCAACACCTATAAAAATACTATCCTTTCCTTATGATGTAGGAAGGTTGGTGATAAAATCCATGGATACCTCAGACTATTTTTGGGTTGGAATATGAAGGGGTTGTAGGAGACCGGGAAGAACCATTGTTTTGAACTTTCTCCTTTGACAAGTAATACATTCAACCACATATTTCTGGATATTAGTCTTCATTCCCTTCCAAAAGAAGGATTGGCAGGTATTGTGGTATGTTTTAAAGAAACCAACATGACCCGCTGTTGGGGAGTCATGGTTCTCTTTTAAGACTTTGAGTTTTGAATTTTGATGAATTGGGTAAATATATTATTTGTTTGTACCATAGTATGTCTTTTCCCATGAGTATTTGGAGTTTGTTGCCTTGTTGTTTTCAACTTCTATTAGCTTCCTTGTATCTGGGTCTTCACATACTCACTTTGGACTTCTGAAATCCATTTAGGAACAACTATGGACATGGAACATAGTGAGGCATCACTCTCATGTTTTATTGATAAGCTGTCTGCAACCCTATTCTCCTTACCCTTTTTATACAAAATGTTGAAATCAAAGACTTGGATTTTGGTTACCCATTTTTGTTGTTTGGGAGAGATATTTTTTTGAGCTAGAAAATACTTTAGGTTGTTGTGGTTTGTTTTAACCTAAGCCTGTCCTTGAAGTGTCACATCCAAAGATGATTGTCTTTGTAAAATCAGGAGTTGTTAATACTTGTGTGGATGTCATTAGGGTTTTTAATTTTTCAAAACAAGTTTATGCATCCTTATCCGATCTGAAAGAATCTCTTTTTAATAGTGATGTTAGGTGTACTACAATTTGGGTGTATTTGTGAACAAAACTTCTATAATAACATGTTAGACCTTGAAATCCTCTTAACGATGTAATTTATTTGGGGGATGACCACTCTGTGATCGCCATAATTTGTTTGGAATTGACCTTAATGTCGTCGACTGAAACAATGTGCCCTAAAAATTCTATTTTTTTTGCCCAAAACTACATTTTGATTTGTTAGCATAAAATTTGTTTTCTTCTAGAAGCTTCAATATTGTTTTTACATGCTTGAGGTGCGAGTTCCAATTTTTAGTATGAATAAGAATATCATCAAAAAACACTAGCACGAACTTCCTTAGGTAAGGGAGAAACAAGTCATTCATTACCGCTTGAAATGTTGCCGAAGTGTTGGAGAATCCAAATGACGTCACTCGAAATTCATATAAACCTTCGTGGGTGCAATAAGCTATTTTGCGGACATCTTCTTCTTGAATATAGATTTGGTAATATCCTAATTTTAAGTCTAGTTAAAAAAAATATTTTGCACCATGTAGCCTATCGAGCAGTTTTTCCACAAAGGGAATGGGGAATTTATCTTTTATGGTGACTTTGTTTAACACTTGATAAACAATGCAAAGTCTTTACAATCCATCTTTTTTCCTAACGAGTATGACTGTTGTAGAGTAAGGACTCTTACTACGTGTGATTATTCCAGCGTTTAATAGTTCCTGCACCAAACTTTCAATCTCTGATTTGTTCTTGTGAGATTGTTTGTATGACTTTTTTCTAATTGGAGATGATCCTCGCATCAAATCGATGATGTGATCCCTAGAACATGGGGGCAGGAGAACATGAGGAGGGTTTTGGAAGATGTCACCATGTTCACCCAAGAGTTGTTCTAATTCACTTGGGTCAGTATTTTGTCTTTCGTCAGCTGTTCTTTCCATAACATAGTAGTGTAAGAAGAAGGATTGAGCTCCATTTTTATCATATTTTCCATGTTATTGGATGAGAAAATTTGGGGAGGGGGGCAGTTAATACTGTAAAGCTTATATTTCCTCCCATTTTCATAGAACCTTATGAATTGTTCTCGTAAGTTTAATCCAATTATCCATAGTGTTTCCAACCACTGTGCACCTAAAACAATGTCAACTCCTTTGATTTCCATAACATGCATTGACAATCTTAGCTTGTAGTCCTTTATATCTAGTTCTACTTTATGGCATTTACCCTCGCACCTTGTGGTCTTGTTTCTTGGTATCGATACTCGGAAGCTGGCAGTAGGGTAGATGAATATGTTTAACTGTTTTTCTACCCTAGAGTTTACGAAGTTGTGTTTACTCCCACTATCGACCAACACTGTCTCCTTAGTGTTTTTGATATGGCCAAACAATTTGAGGGTTTGGGGTTGAGAAATACTTGTCATTGCATCCACTGAGAGTGTTGGTGTGATGTTAGCCTCCTCTTTTCCATTCTCATCGCTATCTGACTCCGTGTCGGAGGAAGGTGTGGCACTTGATTCTTCATCAATATCATCACCTGTATTACTTTTTTTGCACAAGAATAGATTCTTATTTTTACACTTATGTCCTAGACTCCAATAAGGGGCTTTACACTTACAACATGGATTTTCATTCTTTTTCCCATTTTCTCTTAGGTGGGGTGGTATATAAACCAACGAACGTTGTGATTTTTTCTTTTTTACGGGCTTGTTCCACATCTTTGACGTCTGATAATTTTATCTTTCTCTGAATACTCTATTTTAACCCACCAATGGCAAATTTTCAGGAGTCCTTCTTCAGTTATATCTTGGACACGAGTGGGCAAGACCAATAGATTGCTAAAATATTCATCCACAGTTCCTTGATGTTGTAAACGGGTGACCTTGCTGTAGATTTCAGCTTCTTCCATGTCTTGAAATCATTTAAATAAATTTTTCTTGAAGGTGTCCCAATCTCTAACTAGTCTTCCTCCCTTCATTGTTGAGTCCTACCATAAGAACCAGTCACAAGCGGTTTTATCTATGTACATTGTTGCAACATTCAATTTGTCATTGTCGCCATAGATATTGTACATTTCAAAATATTTTTCAATTTTTCTGATCCATCGAATCCGTCTCGATTATTTTCGCCATTGAACCTTGGTAAATCAATCTTGACCTTGTGAACGACGTTGTGGGTTGGGTCTGTATGTGAATTATTGCCTCCTTTAACTTGGTTTCTCAGTGAGAGAATTTTGAGCTTTAGGTCACAAATGTCCTCATCTTTTTTCTCAAGCTTTGCCAATATCTTTTGAACTAGATCATCTTCTGACTTTATGGATGCATCCTTGTTCTCCGCAGGGTTTCTCTCTGTATTTCTTGTATTCATATTGCTAATTTTGGATTGGGGATAAGTTAACTATTAAATATTTAATTACAATAACAATAATTATTAATAATATTATTATATGCAAAAAAGATAACTTTAATAGTTCTCAAAAAGATTTTAAAATATATATTTAATATTAAAATAATAATAATAAATAATATTTTTATTACTATTATTATTTAAAATTATATATTTTTTTTGGAGTGAAGAGGGAGTGAAGACGGACTCGGCAGAAATAGGAGAGGAGTGGACCCAAGGAAGAGATGTGAATGGGCCGATGTGGAGAATGAATAATGTCGAGATGGATATCATTGAGCTCTGATACCAACTTGGAATGGAAATTCCAAAAGAAATATTTATTTATTGATTTGATTTTTTACAAGGAGTACAATGCAACTTTATACAAATCAAGGGTCACCATTAAATGATGTGACCTATCAAGCCGTTAATTAATAAATAACAAATTACTAAGTTACTAAACTATTTAGTTTTATTACAACTTGCATCCCCACTCATCCAGAGATCAAAACTTGCTTAATCTAAACAAACAGATACTATTTAGTCAATGTGTAACACCCCGGTTTTGACCCTGTTGCATTAAATGTACATGATGTATTTATTGTAATAATCATGGTGTGGAGATAAAGGCCAAGGCCCCACCATTGATTGGTTATGCTATGTTTTGGGTTGAAATTGTCACCAATGGTATATCGAGGCATGCGGCATACATATTGAGTTGCCATCATGTAAATAAGCATATTTAATTAAATGAACCCGACTAGCTACGCTCGCGGCAACTAAATTGAGAAGGGGCATGATTTTCACAAGGATAAGGGTGGGGAAATTGTCAAACCTTGAGCCATGAGGGAAAAAACCATGTGTCACCACCTTGTCTTACCCAACCACCTCCATCAAGAATTGCTGGTGGTGGTTGAGGCAGTTATTGTTTTTGGGAGTGGGGTGGTAGGACTGTCAGTCCTTGCCTACACGCACACTCCACCCGTGGTTGACTTCACAGTGGCAAGGGAAAACCACCGCCATCACTCCAGGGGGACTTAGGATTGCATTTCACTCCCCTGCACATCCTCTCCACTGTCTGTTCACCTCCACGCACAGGATTTACCTGGTTTTACTCCCGCAGGCATTCCACTATCCCCACGACAGTGCTGAAACGCTCATGCACTCCCTACTCGCGTCTATCCATTGTCTGTTCATCCACGCACAAGCTGGGAGCTGTTCGTCCTCACACAGGGACCGTTGCCTGTTGATTATTCTCACGCACGGGAATTTACCTGGTTTTACTCACACTGTTCTCCTCTACGGATTCTGTGGACAATGTGGGCATATACCTACCTCACAGGCTGATTTCGGGTTGCTGTGGTCTCCCTTACGTTGTGATTGTTGCGGTCTTCTTTACATTTGGGGTTTGGTGCAAGCTTCCTTTATGCACAGACTGTTTGTAGTCATTTTCCCCATGTTGTGACCTGTGCTCATTGATACGTTTGGGACTGCATAATTCTCTTGGGAGTCGTTTTCCCCTGTTCAAGCTGTAATAGCTGATTAATTGCATGTGTGAAATGGTTCGTCTTCGGACTGTGTTGGGAGCAGGGATGGGGGCTTGGTTTGCTTGATAAACCTAGTGGCTGGAAACCACACAGACAGAGCTAGAGGGCTGGCTTTCTTCTCCACAACCCCTGAATAACACTGGAAGGGAATGCAGGGCCTGAGGGACTGTGTAGCAGAGAAGAGACTGATTCCTTGTGTTGGGTGTGTGTGGGTGTCTTAGAAGTCAGGCTAGTTCTGGTGTAGGTGTTCCTGGCTCTGTAATGAGCTCACCAGCTTAGCATTTAGCCTTTCCCAACTCCTGGATGGCCTGATAAACCCAACTGTGTTGGCTTGGATGTGTTTTGTGTATCCTTGGCTATGTATAAGCTTGCTTGTTCCCTTATTCCTTGTAGAATCATGCCCAGCTCGGGGGTGGCAACGCTGCTGAGAGATTAAGGAGCACGCTGGCCTATGGTTGGGTGGAACGTTGCAGCGACATAGCTGGTTGCAGATTGAGTTCTTCACAAGATAAGTAATCTTGCCTATTTACTTCTGCAACCATATTTTCCGTTAATGAATGTGATGAACATGTTGAATGAATGCTTGTATGAATGTATGTGGTTTCTGCTGTGCATGATAAACAATTGCATATGTGTATGATAAATGATCATGTATGCATGTCTAGTTCAAAGCATTTCATTTTCAGCATTTCAGCAATTTTATGAATTCACATGTTCATGGGGCTGGTTGCCCGGATGGTTAATGCCATGGTCGTGTCCTCTTCGCTGGTCGGAGGGACGGGGACGTGACAGCGTGGTATCAGAGCTCATGTTGTAGCATGGGTCTGAATGAGCCATGAAGGATGCAGTGACAGAGGGAGGATTTCTTTTTCCCAAACAGAGACCAAAAGTTGATGACAAAAAAAATTCGTATGTGTTTGAATTGTCGGATCATCGGAAGAGTTAGTGGGAAAGACTTCCGATGTAGCGGAAGAGCTAGGCGGAAGCATGCCCGATGGGGCATAGTTGGAAAGAAAATTGTGGAAAATTTTCTAAGTGATTTGACGTCTGTCGGCGGAAAATAGCTGATTGAGCGCCCGCCGTTGCGGACGTCTAAACGACTACATGTCCGAAGGATAAGGCCTCCGATCGTCGACGCCGTAAAAGGAAGTTTAAAATTTTTCTAAGTAATGAAAAAAAAGACCATCAGAAGAAGATAGTGTTATGTGTGCCGCCGTTTCGGAATCCAAAAGCACTAGCCTGCCGACAAGAAAAGACTGCCGATACTGATCAGGTTGTGCCGCCGATTGAAAGAAGATTGAAGATCATGTTCCACCGTTGCAGCTGCTGATGGAACTAATTCGCCGACGAAAAGAAGAAAGTTGAGCCGATCAAGCGGTGAAGAGGAAGACAAAAGGGAAAATTTCAAAAAAATTTCTAAGTCCTGGAGTCGTTAGCAATCGGTGATGGTTAGTGGATTGAACATCCGTGGTTGTGGCTGTCTAATGGACTATCCTTCCGAAGGATAGTGGATCCAATCGCCGATGAAAAGGGAATTTGAAAATTTTGTTTAAGTATAAGGACATCAGATGAAGTTAGTGGATAGAGTTTTCGACAACCGATGAGTTATGGTCTGCGGAACCCGTAGTGAGATCACTACCCGCCGTTGCGGCTGTTTAGCGAACTATCCTCTCGATGAACAGTGTGCCCGACAGCTGATGAACAGCGGAAGAAGCTAGTTGTTTCGGCAATCGATGAACAACAGAAGAAGCTAGTTGTTTCGACAGCCAATGAACAACGGAAGAAGCTAGTTGTTTTGACCGCCGATACAGCGGAGAAGTTAGTTGTTTTGACTACCGAAATGTCGGATCAATAGTGGAAATGAGAGCTGATTCTGCATAAGGAAAATTTGAGTTTTCCGTGGGATTTCCCCAACAGATTTTGACTGTTTTTCAGAGCTGAAAATGAGAAAGAGGCAGTGATCTTATGCGCTAGATTACGCGAAAACATAGATTTAAAAAAAATAAAAAATTGTATTATGATTTTTCCAAGAGAAGGTAAGCAATGCTGGTTTAAATCAATATTATGCATCTAACAGTTGTGTTACTAACATGTTTGCAGAGTCATAGTCACCCTCAAGGGAAGTATTCGAGGTAGTGCATTTTGATAAATAAGTGGTGGTTCAGTTATGAGAACCCATGACGGATATGATGCTTGGGATTCTTATGAGCATGCGTGAGATGCCATGGGAGAAAATGTCCGTAATAGAAATGATGACATTGAGTCTAATGGAAGGAGATTCCAAGAGACACCGTCAGATGTTGTAGCCACCATGAGAAGCCTGATCAAATCCCAGGAAGAGCAGCATCAGTTGAATGCTGCTATGTTGCATACTTTGATAGACTTACATAGAAAGATAGACTCTGGACGAGGTACAGCAAGACCAGAAGGCAGTAAGAGCAGTACTAGGAGAAGGAGAAGGACTTATAGTGGATCATCTGATTTTGAAGAATCCAGCGGGGATTCAAGTTCTTCTTCTCATAAAAGAAAAAGAAAGAGACACCATAGGGATCGCTCTCGGGATGAATTTAAGAAAGCTAAACCTCCTACGTTTGATGGTGAGGTAAAGACTAGACAAGAGGCTGAAGCTTGGCTTCTTGGCATAAATAAGTACTTTCAAGCGCATGATTATTCAGGAAACATGAAGGCAAGAGTTGCCATATTCAATCTGAATGGAAGAGCATCCATTTGGTGGGAACACTTCAAGCAAGTAAAGAGGATTAGTGAAAGGAGACTTAAGTGGAAACAGTTCAAGAAGTATTTCAAGCAGAAATACCTCTCTGACAGGTATTATGATGACAATATTAAGGAGTTCCATGAGCTGAGATTGAGACAACAGACCATGGAAGAGTATGCAAATAAGTTTTTGGAGCTATTGAGGTATGTTCGGTACATCAAAGATGAAAAAGTGAAGGTCCAGCGTTTTCTGAGTGGATTACCTCAGTCTTACAAAGATAGAATTGAGTTTTATGAACCTAGAACTCTTGAAGAAGCAATAAGGAAGGCTAAGTATTTCTATGAGCAAAGCAAAGGTAAGCCAAATTACCATAAGGCATGGAAGGACAAGAAGAATGAGAAGTTTGACCAAAGAAAGAAAGGTTTTAAACCTTCTAATTTCAGGAATCAACATAAGAATCCATCCCAAGCTGCGAGTAAGCCAGTTGGAGTGACAGGAGAAAAGTCTAAAGATCCACAACAGGATAGAGGGCCACTTCAATGTTGGAAATGTGGAGGGCCCCACATGCGCAGAAATTGTCCACTCGAGAATGAGAGTGCAAGGCCAACTTATAACGTTCAAGAAGTAGAAACAGTGGGTCAAGTAGCAAGGGCAATCCCTAGGATTTATGCAGCACTGGAGGACCGCCAGGCAGATCACCAATCAACTGTGGTTGAAGTAGTAGGTAAGATTGTTGAGCAATTTGTTTCTATTTTGATTGACCCTGGTTCTACGCACAGTTACATTACTCCTAGAGTAGTGGAGATTTGTGCTTTTAGGAAAATAAAGCATAGGAAGTCTTGGTTAGTTCAGCTAGCCACTGGAACTAAGAGAAAGGTCAGTGAAGTGGTAGAGAAATGTCCATTGGTCATGGATGGATTGGTCACTTGTGTAGATCTGAATGTTCTACCGCTTGGTTCCTATGATGTTCTCATTGGAATGGATTGGTTAGAAGCTCACCGGGTGAAGCTTGACTGTTACCATAAGAATTTCGAATGCATGAATGAAGAAGGGAACCTAGTAGTTGTGAAAGGCATTCCAAAGGTGATTTCAGTACGGCAGGTTTCAGCAATGCAGTTAAAGAAGTTCTGTAAGAAGGGTTGCCAGTTGTATGCAGCTCATATTTTGGAGGAAATGGGAGGTAAAACTCCTAGGTTGGAAGACTATCATGTGTTACAGGAATTCAGGGATGTGTTTCAAGATGAGATTCCAGGGCTTCCTCCAAAGCAGGACATTGACTTCACTATTGAACTCGTGCCAGGAGCAGCACCAGTGTCCAAGGCACCCTACAGGATGAGTATACTGGAGATGTTAGAATTGAAGATGCAACTGCAAGAGTTGCTGGAAAAGAAGTATATCCGGCCGAGTGTGTCCCCTTGGGGAGCACCAGTTCTATTTGTAAAGAAGAAAGATGGTACACTTAGGTTATGTATCGATTACAGACAGTTGAACAAGGTTACTGTGAAGAATAAATATCCTTTGCCTAGGATTGATGACCTCTTTGATCAAATGAGAGGAGCAAAGGTATTTTCCAAGATTGACTTGAGGTCTGGTTACCATCAGGTGAGAATCAAGGATGAAGACATTCATAAGACAACCTTTAGAATGAGGTATGGACATTATGAGTTTGTAGTGGTACCATTTGGTCTCACAAATGCACCAGCTACATTTATGTGCCTTATGAATAGTGTCTTCAGCAGGTATTTGAACAAATTTGTTCTTGTTTTCCTTGATGACATTCTTGTTTATTCTAAGAATGAGGAAGAGCATGAAGAGCATTTGAGATTGACATTGAAATTGCTTAGGGAGCATCAGTTGTATGCGAAATTGAGCAAGTGTGACTTCTATAGAGATAGAATTCAGTATTTGGGTCACATTATCTCAGAGGAGGGTATATCTGTGGACCCTGAAAAGATTGAAGCCATTATGAATTGGCCTACTCCAAGAAATGTGACAGATGTAAGATCTTTAATGGAACTTGCAGGATACTATAGGAGATTCATTGAGGGATTCTCCAAAGTTGCACATGCCATCACTTCTTTGCAAAAGAAGGGGATGAAGTTCAAATGGACATCGAGGTGTGAAGAAAGATTTTAGCAGTTGAAGAATCTTCTCACCAGTGCACCAATATTGAAGGTTGCCGATCCAGAGAAAGATTTTGTGGTGTGTACCGATGCATGCAGACAAGGGCTTGGAGGAGTCCTTATGCAAGACAACCATGTGATATGTTATGAGTCAAGAAAGCTGAAGGAACATGAGAAGAACTATGCCACTCATGATCTAGAGCTTGCAGCCATAGTACATGCTCTCAAGATGTGGAGGAATTACTTGATGGGCAGGATATTTGAGCTCCGAACAGACCATTGTGGACTAAAGTATTTGTTTGATCAGCCTACTCTGAATGCTAGGAAAGCAAGATGGCTGGAATTTTTATGTGAGTTTGATTTTGAAATCAAGCACATAAAGGGAAAGGAAAATAAGGTAGCTGATGCACTTAGCAGGAAGGTGCAGGAAATGCATGTGGCATCTCTTAGTATTTGCCAATCAGATTTGAGGCAGCAGATTGTTAGTCGTGTTACTGAAGATGAATTGTATGAGTAGGTAAAAGACAAATTGTAGCAGCAAGGTCTTGAGAAGAGGTATGGGGGATATAAATTGGAAGAAGATGGACTTCTCACTTATAAAGGTAGAATTTATATTCCAGATGTAGCAGGTTTGAGGAGGGTTGTTATGGATGAAATCCATCAAGCTCCATATTCTGGTCACCCAGGATATCAGAAGACGATTGCTACAGCTAGAAAGCAGTACTTTTGGCCAGGAATGAAAAGGGATATGGCTGAGTACATTTCTAGGTGTATGAAATGTCAGCAGGTAAAGGTTGAGCACCAACATCCAGCAGGTTTGTTGCAGCCTTTGCCAGTTCCAGAATGGAAATGGGAAGTTATTTCCATGGATTTTATTACAGGATTGCCGATGACTTGGAGACAACATGATTCCATCATGGTTGTGGTGGACAAGTTGACAAAGGAAACACATTTTATACCGGTTAAGTCTACGCATAAGACTGATGACATTGCAAATATCTTCATGAAGGAGATATTCAAATTGCATGGATTACCGAAGGCAATAGTCTCTGACAGGGATGTCAAGTTCACTTCCAACTTTTGGAAGGGGTTGTTTGTAGATTTGGGTGCAAAGCTAAACTTTAGCACTGCATACCATCCTCAGACAGATGGTCAGACAGAGAGAGTTAATCAGGTACTTGAAGACATGCTTCACATGTATGTAATGGACAAACCAACCAAGTGGGAAGATTACTTGCACTTGGTAGAGTATGCTTATAACAATGGACAACAGGCATCCTTGGGGATGAGTCCGTATGAAGCTTTGTATGGAAGAAGGTGTAGGACACCACTGACTTGGGATAACCTAGTGAACAGGATTGTGCTTGGACGAAAATTGCTCAAGGAAATGGAGCAAGAGGTTATAAAGATTAGATAGAATCTGAAAGCAACACAGGATAGGCAGAAAAGCTATGTAGATAAGCATAGGGTGAACAGGGAGTTCAGTGTTGGGGATCATGTTTACCTCAGAGTGAGGGCAAGGAAGAGTCCCTTGAAGCTTGGAAGTTGTGCCAAGTTGTCACCTAGATACTGTGGGCCGTTTGAAGTGCTTGAAAGAATAGGGCCAGTTGCATATAGACTTGCATTGCCTACTAGCACTAGATCTCATAATTTTTTTCATGTTTCTTTTCTTAATAGATATGTACATGATCCTAACCATGTGATAAATTGGGATGTGATTCACGTGGAACCTGAGGGAGAGTTCCGAATCGAGCCAATGCGCATCCTTGACAGGAAGGTCACAATGCTCCGGAACCGGGCCATAGGGCAGGTAAAGGTGCAATGGGAGCATTACGGACCTGAAGAGGCTACATGGGAGCTGGAGGATGCCATGCGATTGGCACATCCATTTTTGTTCAACTTTGTGGAACACTGAGGCGATACCAGTGTAGCATTTTGTTCAATTTTGTAAAGCACTGAGGACAGTGCTATTGAAGGGGGAGGGGAATGTAACACCCCGGTTTTGACCCCGTTGCATTAAATGTACATGATGTATTTATTGTAATAATCATGGTGCGGAGCTAAAGGCCAAGGCCCCACCATTGATTGGTTATGCTATGTTTCGGGTTGAAATTGTCACTGATGGTATATCGGGGCATGCGGCATACATATTGAGTTGCCATCATGTAAATAAGCGTATTTAATTAAATGAACCTGACCAGCTACGCTCACGGCAACTAAATTGAGAAGGGGCATGATTTTCACAAGGATAAGGGTGGGGAAATTGTCAAACCTTGAGCCATGAGGGAAAAACCCATGTGTCACCACCTTTTCTTACCCAACCACCTCCATTAAGAATTGTTGCTGGTGGTTGAGGCAGTTATTGTTTTTGGGAGTGGGGTGGCAGGACTGTTAGTCCTTGCCTACACGCACACTCCACCCGTGGTTGACTTCACAGTGGTAAGGGAAAACCACCGCCATCACTTCAGGGGGACTTAGGATTGCATTTCACTCCCCTGCGCATCCTCTCCACTGTCTGTTCACCTCCACACACAGGATTTACCTGGTTTTGCTCCCGCAGGCATTCCACTCTCCCCACAACAGTGCTGAAACGCTCACGCACTCCCTACTTGCGTCTATCCATTGTCTGTTCATCCACGCACAAGCTGGGAGCTGTTCGTCCTCACGCAGGGACCGTTGCCTGTTGATTATTCTCACGCATGGGAATTTACCTGGTTTTACTCACGCTGTTCTCCTCTATGGATTCTGTGGACAGTGTGGGTAGATACCTACCTCATAGGCTGATTTCAGGTTGCTGTGGTCTCCCTTACGTTGTGATTGTTGCGGTCTTCTTTACATTTGGGGTCTGGTGCAAGATTCCCTCATGCACAGATTGTTTGTAGTCATTTTCCCCATGTTGTGAGCTGTGCTCATTGATACGTTTGGGACTGTATAATTCTCTTGGGAGTCGTTTTCCCCTGTTCAAGCTGTAATAGCTGATTAATTGCATGTGTGCAATGGTTGGTCTTCGAACTGTGTTGGGAGCAAGGATGGGGGCTTGGTTTGCTTAATAAACCTGGTGGCTGGAAACCACATAGACGGAGCTATAAGGATGGCTTTCTTCTCCACAACCCCTGAATAGCACTGGAAGGGAATGTAGGGCCTGAGGGACTGTGTAGCAGAGAAGGGATTGATTCCTTGTGTTGGGTGTGTGTGGGTGTCTTAGAAGTCAGGATAGTTCTGGTGTAGGTGTTCCTGGCTCTGTAATGAGCTCACCGGCTTAGCATTTAGCCTTTCCCAACTCCTGGATGGCCTGATAAACCCAACTGTGTTGGCTTGGTTGTGTTTTGTGTATCCTTGGCTATGTATAAGCCTGCTTGTTCCCTTATTCCTTGGAGAATAATGCCCAGCTTGGGGGTGGCAGCGCTGCTGAGAGATTAAGGAGCACGCTGGCCTATGGTTGGGTGGAACGTTGCAGCGACGTAGCTAGTTGTGGATTGAGTTCTTCATAAGATAAGTAATCTTGCCTATTTACTTCTGCAACCATATTTTTCGTTAATGAATGTGATGAACATGTTGAATGAATGCTTGTATGAATGTATGTGGTTTCCGCTGTGCATGATAAACAATTGCATCTATGTATGATAAATGATCATGCATGCATGTCTAGTTCAAAGCATTTCATTTTCAGCATTTTAGCAATTTTATGAATTCACATGTTCATGGGGCTGGTTGCCCGGATGGTTAACGCCATGGTCGCGTCCTCTTCGCCGGTCGGAGGGACGGGGACGTGACACAATGACCCAAGCCGAGCCTCTTTTCGAAAGGCCATTGGCTTGACACCTTTCTCTTTCCTTACTCTTATCCCTCACTTTATCAACCTTGATTTATTCCTTCCCAAAACACAAAAAACACAAGTGGTTAATGTTTAAACTTGCCTCATTCACCCTAACCCTTAAGGAGTTCCTTCTATAAAGGTTGTTCAACATTTTCTTACTAGATGTTATATAGAAATTTACACCCATTTTCTTTTTTGCCATCCTATTGAATTAATCCTTTACTTATTTAAAAGTATTGAATTAATCCTTTACTTATGTAAAGACAATCTTCTCCATTGACTATAAAAATATTCAATTTAAGTAGAATAAAAATCCAGATGAAAACTTTGTTAGTAATGAATATTACAATTACATAACTACTCATAACATTATAAATACCATTAAATAGTAAATATAGAAATAAACAACTTTTAAGATCTAATTTATTTATATTTATTGTTTATTATTATATTAATTTATAAGATTTTGTCCCCTTAAAATGCTTTGTCATTAAAGCAAAATTGAAGATGCTGGATCGTTAAAACAAAATTGAAGACACATGTTAGAGATCAATTTTGACCACACAAGTCATCAATATATCATACTTTTGATTGAGTACATACAAATCTTTATTCATCATGAAGATAAAGCCATTGAATTCCACAAAGCAATTGAAAAAGATGACGAAACACAAAGAATGTAACATGGAATCCAATTCTTGAATTCATTGGTGACATAGGGGATCTATTAAGCATTGTGTTGTTTTTTTATAAAAAATATTAGACATACAATGTAGTGGTTATTATTCCCTTCTTTCTTGTTGATTTACTTTTAAATGGAATTGTTTAAACTTCGAGTTTATCATTCCAATGGTTCTCACAAAATGTTTTTTTTTTAAAATTCTTTGGAATCATCTTTAGTTTGAGAAGAGATCACAACTTCATTAATAGATGTAATGTTTGTTAAATAATCGTTTTCATTAATGATTTTATTAATTTATTTTATTTAACAATTAGATTGATTTTGATAGTTATTTTTTATTATGATGATATTTGATTTTGATAATTATTTTTTATTATGATGATATTTGGATGTCTTGTAATGATGCAGTATTATTATTAATGGTTCTCATTCTTTTATCTTTTTCATAATGTTCTTTGATATTTGGAAATTAACTAAGAAAAATATCAATATTGAATAATTTATTGATATTATTTTAACTTTTTCGATGCTTGTAATTGACTCCATGTTTCCTGTTATGTCTTCTTTTAATCGATGCCGTTTTGTCTGCCTGTGAACTGATAGCTTAGCCTAAATTGATATACACTTCTCTCCACACCTCTATAAATATTTATACAATACATATTATCTATACAATACTATCTATCTATAACGATCTCTATGCATAAGTATCTCTGTTTGTTACTCATGCCAGTGTGGAAGGTCTCCATTGAATTCTCGTTGGCGGGTTATCTCTTATTGACTTAAACAAATTTAGCAGAGATGTTTGCCTAGAGTCAACAACACCCGAGGCCTATTTTCATAATTGGTAGGTTACCTTGTGCTCAGCAGATTACATTCCATTACATAAACGTTTGTTTACCATTTTTCGTTTTAATAAAATATTTTAAGTAATTAAAATGATCTAAATATTTTATAGATACTTCTACTTATTTTTTTGTATCTTTATAGATATTAATCTTTTGAAATGTTTTTCTTTTATTAATTTTTATTAACTTAATTTATACTTTATTTATTATATAAACCATTAAATTTTACAACTCATAATAATTATCATAATTACTTCCATCAACATAGATCCATCTTAAAAGGAGATTTAGCATAGATTCATTTTTAAAGGGGATTTACCAAGTATCTAGAGAGATCAAATCTCTCGAAGTGCAAACCCCTTTTTATAGTGCAAATATTGAGGAAGTGTGTAATAGAGGTGCATTCTACAACCCAATAGGGGAGAGATGTGTAACTCCTTCCATGCCCATCCTAAAGTTAACACATGTCCTTTATAAAAAAAATAATAAAATGTTATTAAAAATAACATGTGGGCTTAAATTAAATTTAAATTATTTAGAATTGCATACATATAAAACAACCTAAATTAGATAAACTAAAATCATAAATATTGGATTTGCACCTTTCCACTTTAAAAAATGGTTTGCATCTTGAGAGATTTGATCCCTCTCGGTGCTTGATAGATCCCTTTTAGATAGATCTATGCTAGTTATAAATAATATGTGTCAGCTCTAAGGATGAGCATCGAAGGAGTTACACATGTCCCTCCTATTGGGCTGTAGAATACGTTTCTTCAACGCAATAAAATTACCATACTATTACGGAGTAAAATATTAAACATACACAACAAAGTATGCAGGCCCATAATTTAACTTCACTTTTTATTTCTAAGTGATGCATAAGATTTACTAACAACTTATTTATACTAATAATAATAGCTTTTGCCATGTTACAAATCTTTTCCACAATGGAGTCTTTATGTTATATATATATATATATATATATATATATATATATATATATATATATATG
>LPNX011105027.1:920373-987188 GCA_001517045.1 Pseudotsuga menziesii
TCCTAGATACATCCATATAATTGGTATGATTTGAACTCCCAACACCTCTAGAAGCTATCTCCTTAAAATAATAATTTTATATTTTATTTAATTACCAAATTATACCCTTCTTATTTCCTTCGTGTCCATATAATCCCAAGCTTAATCATGATTATATAAATATTTTACTCCTCCCATTATAATGTCATGCAATGTTTAAGAATCTTCACACATAGAATGCCCTGTTATCCCGACCACCCTAACTTTTTGTTTGGTGAATGAGTGGTGGTAGATTTAACGGGCATGGGTCCAGCGGCGCGGTTTAAATATAACTACGACTTTTTAATGATATAATAACGATAAATTTGAAGGTGTAAAGGGACATAATAAGATAAAATATTATATAAAAAATTAATGTATGTTTTTTTTAAAATATAAATTTATAATAAAAAGTGAATGTCAATGATTATATATATATATATATAAACTGAAAACAACTCTCACATAAAAATATAATTTGGAATAACGTACAATACGGATAAGACATCACAACACAATATAAAACTCAATCAAATCAAATATAAAATATGTCAAAATAAATGGAGTAAGCTAGCTGTGGAGCAATCCTCCCTCATTGGACGGAGGAGGAGCAAAGTTAGCGTTGACTTTGCTCCTCCTCCGTCAGATGGAGGGAGTTTTGCTCCACAGCTAGCTCACTCCAAAATAAATTCCCAATCTTCCTCTTTTATAAAGTGATCATAAGAATGGTGGAAAATGCAAAGAAAACATCAAAATAGATCTTTGTATGAATTTAAGAGAAATCATAAAGTTTTACTTTTGAATATCACATCATAGATCAGTTTACATATTTCAATGAAGTAGATATTAATCCAATATTCAAAGTTTACATGCTTCAAACAGGTGTACGATGGTGGACATTTTAAAAGTAAAGTAAGGTCAAGAATTCTCAAAATGATATTTGTGAAAGGATGATAGTTATAAGACTTATGGAAGAGACATAATACATGGAGGAAAAAATAATTTGACATTAACAAAAATATTAAATATAAATGGAAGTTTATGATGTCCATGTAGTAATATCTTATGAATCATCTTTCATTGAAATTGGTCCTTTAATAGTTAACGTGGTTGATTGTTTTTACTCGTTTTAATGTTTTGAACCTTGCAAACAACCCACCCCACCCTCATAATGTATTACGCGTTGTTTTTTTGGTTGGAATGATTGTGAATGATGAAGTCTAATCTAAGTAGGCATCTATACAAGAATTAAGGCTTTAGTAGTTGTGGAAGCAAAATATACAAGAATTAAGGCGTTAGTAGTCGTGGAAGCAAAATCTGAAAGTTGTGGTATGAAGCATTATGAAACATGGTAAAAAACATCATATAAGTGTTGGGGAAATCCTTTTGAGTAATAAGACATAAAAGAGAGATTCATTTAAGGGGTAAATATTCCAAGAAGATGGATGGTGTCTAGAGACATCGTTATAACACTTATGCACACCACATTATGATCAAATAATCACAACCCATTATTCAACATTGACAAATTTAACACAATACGATATCAATACAACCCATTGGGTCGTTCTTTCATAGTCTTCAAATCTAACAAACCCCCTTGAAATGAGGATGATTTGGTCCACAAATAAGGGTAATAGGTTCTAATTGTTTTCATGAAATCCATAAAGTCTCATAGATTAGTTGACTGCTCTAGTCAAGCCAACCAAGGCCTCATCAACCATTCACTTGACCACTCAGTCTAACCTCCAATCGACTGCTCTACTAGTTGATTACTATCTCTCTAGAAGATTCAAAGGTACGATGAACCTACATAACCTTTGGTTCCAACACCTCCCATCAGCACAATGCTCTGGAGATTTAGGAGGTGGAATTATAGCCCTAACATAGCCCTAAATCCCTAACATAGCCCTATGTTTCACAAATTTAGCTTCTGGTAGAGGCTTTGTAAACATATCAACAATCTAATAATCTGTCCTGCAATAAACAAGAGCTACAACATTGTCTTATACCATCTATCTCAAATAATGAACATGAAGTTCAACATGCATTATACTTTGATTGCCACAATAGATAATAATCGAGGCTTGAATAGGACAAAAGATCTTCTAAAAGATGATGGATTCAAACTGCCTAGGTGCCTGCAATGACAACTCCACAATATTATGCTTCTATAGATGAAAGATAGAAAACCTTCTATTTATTAGATGAACAGATCAAGGGTCCAAAACTATGTCGAAATACATAGCCAAAAGTGGAATTTCAATTATTAATGTCACCACTCAAGTCAAAATCAATGAACCTGATCAGTCACGTTTTGAATTGCGACAATATTTAATACCATAATGATAAATTGTTCCCTTACTACAGAAAACAAATAAATCTTCATCTTTCCAATGGATTTCTTGAGGATCCTGCATGAACCGAGAAACTACACTAACAACAAAGAAGAGATTACGTAGACCATGAGTTAAGTAAATAAGGCTATCGACCAACTGTCAATAATGGGTAGAGTCAACTCGAGGAGAGTCACAGTCCTTATACAATTTAACGCTCGATTGATAAGGTGTAACGCAAGACTTACAATCGTCCTTTTTGAATCGTTTGAAAAGATCCAAATCATATTTTGATTAAGAAAGTAAGATACCATCATCCATTTACAAAATTTGAAATCCCAAAAGAAATACAACAAACCGAGATTAGTCATTCAAAGGTAGCGATGAGTTGTTTCTTTAAACCCAAAATCAGATTGACATTATTTTTTGTTATGACTAAATCATCAACATACAATGCCACAATTGAAGTATCACCATGAACATACCATACATAAATCATTATGATGAGATTCACAATGTTTAAAACCAAGATTGAGAAAGAAACAATCAATCTTCTCGTACTATGCACAAAGTGCTTGTTTCAAACCATACAACAACTTATTTAATCAACAAACAAGACTAGAATATGTCACAAAACCAGGAGGTTGTTCCATATAAACATGAAGAAAGACACTTTTAACATCCATTTCATGAAGTTCCCATCCAAAACGAGCAGCAAGGGAAAGAATAAATCTAACCGAGTTCATCTTTCCAATGAGAGAAAAGGTTTTGGTGTAGTCGATGCCTTCTTGCCGAGATGAGCCCTTGTCTACCAGTCAAGCCTTGTGGAATTCAACAACACTGTCAAAAGTAAACACGGTCTTGTAAACCCATCGACACTTTACAACATTCTTTCCTTGCAGTCGAGGAATCAGTTCCCAAGTGTGATTCTTCTTCAAAAAACCAATTTTAGCAGCCATAACATTTTCCCATTCAGGAACTCTTTGAGCATCAACATAGTGTTAAAATCATAGGTTACAAGAACATGTGCCATCAATGCAACACTACGATGTTGTTTCTGACTATGGGTCTGCCGACTAATACTAGCATCTCCAACATGAGGTCCAACAAATTTAATTATTTTAGAGTCCTCTGAGGTAGACAAGTCAATGCTGTTAACACAAAAAAATGTTCACCTAGCTCTACATGGTCTAAACCACACACATACATCATATTTCTACCATATTTCCCTCATTGTTGACCTTCACAATTGTATTTCCACAAAAATGGTCCAAAACATTATTATTTACTATAGTTCACCCTCACTTTCTCCAAAAAAGGGTCAAAAACCCTAAAAAGGGTTCCAAAACCCTAAAAAAGGGTGCAAAAACCCTAAAAAAGAGAAAGGACAAAAAACCCATAGGAAAATACCATGGGTCAAAAAATACCTTGGGTGACCACATTGGGACAAAAAACCATAGAACCATTCTATAAGTACATTGTGAAGGACTCTCCCAAAAAATCTTTTTCCTCATTTTGCCATTTTGTGAGTACGTTGGGACACTCTTACTCTTAGGTATTCACATACTTCTTTTCCATCATCTCGCTGCCATACCATTCTCACATTGTGCGTCGAGACATCCTCTGTACCAATTTTTGGATCCACTTGGAGAACCAACCCGTGGAGAGGCGGACCACTTCCGAGGACGGCCACGATGGCCCACTTTACAGGAAAGGAGGTATACTTTTTGTTTTCATTTTGTTTAGTTTAGCCATTGTATATATTTATTTTATGTTACTAATCTAGTTTGTTGTTTTATTTTACATTGAACTCTTCCTTACGATTACATTATTCTAATGTCGGTGCTTTGACTCGTAGCTGGGGAGAAATCCCCGCTACAGTTTTAGCGACTCCACTTCTGTTGATCCATTTGATCCATGTTTTTGTAGGCCTGTCTTCAGTTTTTGCCTTCAGCTGTAACAGATTAGGGCCCACGGCCGATCCGAACCTTTACTGCATCAATTCCTTCTCCCCCGCCCCTTGTCGACTCCGTCTTTTTTAATTTTTTCCTGTTCAGTCTGTGTCGCCTTTATCCGACTGGGATCCATGACCTAGTTGCTCCTTTCCACTTGATAAGAATGACCTAGGTCGCAACTTCAGACTCGATACATGCGACCTGGCACACACAACCCGATCACACCTGTCCTGGCTATTGGAGTGACCTCGGTTTCCCCTATAACCCTGTTCCGAGCAACTCAGTTGCATCTTACCCCTTGGTTTGAGCAATTTACCTAATTTCTTCCCAGATCGCCTCTGTCTCTATGTTCCGTGCGACCCAGATCACACCTGTTTCGTTGATAGTTGCGACTGTTAGTTTATAGTATATTTTTCATGCTCGTTTCAGACCCCTGTTTGTCCCAAAATCCTGTCTTGACCTATTTTCCTTCCCAGACCTGATCTTTTACAACCCCTTGGTGTGTTGGAGGTCTCCGTTGCTTGGTCACTGAGTTTTCATAGTTGAACTCTGTAGTCAAGACCCCTTGCTTGTTTTCTGCAAAAAGTTCCTTATTACTCATTTGTTTCAAGGTTAGAAGGAGAATTTTTTACATACAATTGCACACAAATTCACACCACTAAGTGAACATGCTCAGTTCATGACCCCAAGCAGAGCCTTAAAAGAAATTAATTAACTTAATAACATTCAGATCAGGGTATAAACTCTATCCGCTTAACTGTGGGAAGTACTTGGGAATAACCCTAAAAATCATTATGAGGAGTACCATAGGAACCCCAAAGTAGCTGGCCATTTAGAGGACCTTCCAAGCGAAAAGGGAAATGACCCTTACCTGATTGACTAGTTCCCACCCTTGACAAAAAACAAGATCTGTCATTTGTGGCAAATTGATTATCAGTTTTACCTGAGACGTGGAGGGAGGGGTACTGCCCCAATACAAAAGCTGTCAGACAACATTGGTTAGCGAGTGACTCCTTTGAACCATTAGGAAGTCATTTAAAATCGAGGTCCATATTCATTTCCCGTCACTACACCAAGCCATCGTTGATCCACCACGTTATTCCTATCAACTTAGAAGGCACACCCCTTAGTTCAGTTCTTTGAACCGTCACCATCGAAGCCATCATCAATGTCACTCACCACCTTCAGAGCCACATACAACCTCCGAGTCCAATTCAGATTCCTACCAATCCAAAACCACTTTATTCACTAGCCCATCTAGATCCCTTCCATGGAGGGATAGTTGGAGGTGGACCTACATCCTTGCCACCCATCATCACGGGTATCCCTTCTAGTGGGCCCATCACCATTACACACGTTTCTGTCGGGACGCTACCCACTAGTGGCAGCCACACACCAGCTACGGTGGTTCCTACCATACCACCTTTTATACATGGGGGTAGTGGCCCTTCCACATCCAATCCACCTATCCCTACTTTGGGAAGTCAACCCCGCCAGCCCTCAACCATGCAGTGGAACTATTTTCCCGCAACCATCGACACCATTGTTGGTCCATCCTGAGCCAACCTTGACTCTAACCTTCCTTTCATGGCTAGTCTTAACCTTCCAGATTTGGCAAGGTTAAGAAATGACCCCATTATTCATCAAGCATAATGGTATCCCATGTCTACAAAATTCCCTCAGACGTCCCAAAGTTTGAGGGAAAGGCGGGTGAGGATCCCCAGAACCACATAATGTATTTCCACTTGTGGTGTTCATAAAAAAACATCATGGATGACTCTGTTAGATTGAGTTTGTTCCAACCACACTTACGGGTGCTGCGACCAAATGGTACATCGAGCTGCCTCATGCCACCTACCTCGAATTCTCCTCACTTACCTCCATGTTCCTTCAATACTTTCATCTACCCGTCCAATATGACGAGGGAGTAGAGATCCTTTTATCCTGCCGCCAATCCAAAACTACCAACATCGTAGATCACATCCATGAGTGGCGACGTCGACGTAGCTTGTACAAGATCCAATTGGATGATAGGATATTCCTCGACAGGTTTCTCAAAACCTTACTCCCACCCATAGCTAAAGATGTCACATCTGGGTGACCTCAAACCAAGGAGGAGGCCATCCTAAAGGCCCAATAGTTTGACTTGATCTATGCCCATTTCGGTTACCTATACACCGTCATACCCGATGCTCCGCAAGCTGACACCTCTTGCCGTGACACACCGGGGTCATCCTACGCTACTGATGGAGTCATCAGATCTATCACACAACACTCGCAGTTCTATGTAGCATCTCCCATGATTCCACCCCACCCAGCTAACACCCCTCGTATTTCCCAACCAAATGCCCTAGATTACTCACGTATAATGGCTTAGTCCAGAGCCACCCCATGCTACGCACCTCCCACACCAACTCATCATGTCTATGGCCCGACTTGTTTGGCACAATCGTGTTCTGGTTAGACGTCCAGATTTGAAGCCCCTCCATCTCCTCTGGTCTACTATGCACCACCTATGCAACCCACTTAGGCTCCAACCCTGACTCCTCCAGTATCTATAGGACATGTTTATGCTCAACAAAACCTTCCTAACAACCCTACCCCCAATAACCAACAAGGGAAGAGAAAGAGAAAGCCAGGAAGAAACCAAGGCAATAATCAACCCCAAGGAGGAAACCAACATGCCAACCCTCCAAACAATAATAGTGACAACCCACCTACATAGAATCCCTAGCATCCCAATCGGCCTAGGAAGAACCCACAGTTACGAACCAACCATCCGTGTACTATCTGCAACACCTATAGTCATTACACTCGTCTGTGTCCTCACATGGATCGTGTCCAACAACTCCTCCAGAGTGATGCTCAACGCTATCCCAACGCGGCTGCTCTGACTCAGCCCAACCCAGTGCCACCAGGTCCTCCACCTGTGGTGCTCCAAAATCCCATACCACACCTAGGAATGGTTGCAATCCAACCCTTGGCCCCACCCGCTCCCGCAACTTTTGCTGCAACCCCACCTGTTGAGGTTGGTGTCCATCACCTCATGACGTTGTCGTCTAAAGCAGTCAACCTCCAGACTTGACGCAACTAGTGTGTTTCCACCATAGAAACCGCTGACCCATCAATGACCTCTACTTCTAACACTTTTGACATGTCTCTGCACTTACCAAGACCCCCCACGGATGAGGCGACCAGAGTCCCACAGTTTCCTATGCAGCGTGTCGCAAACAATGCTACTTGTTGTCTCCTTTCACACACCTGGGGGGGAACGTAGAAGAAATATTCAAGCCACTCAATGTGTCCTTGGGGGAAAGTCTCGAGTTAAGGCTATCACCTTGTTCTTGAATCCTCCATTTAGGCAAACTCCTAATGAAGCCAAGGGGGGTACACCCTACGAGTTACTAAGGTTGGTTACTTAGATGATGATGGTATTAGAAGAGTAAGTTTTTAAGGAGTTTTGATTTAACAGTTGTAAACAACAAATAACATGATGAGATAATCACAAGTAAGCACGAAATGACAGCCAATCACATATAGATTGAAAGAAATAAACAGTTGACCAGTGCCTTAAGATGGAGTCCGAAATAATTAAGAGTGCTTGCAAGTGCTGGAGTGAATGTTGTGCAATTGTATCTTGGTATGTTTTAAATTAGTGGGAAAAGATGAGTGAATTAAATTAGACGGGGGGGACTCCAGATATACCCAGGGGGTACTTGGAGTATGTCCAAAAGTAATAACTGCTACGGCTACCGGCAAGGAATGCGTGGGATGAATGGAGTCTCTGAGACTGTGTTCATAATACACCTGCTAGGATGTAACAAAGATCGATGCCTTGAGGTCATTGTCTAGTAGTTCCCACTTCCTTTGGGTATTTTGCCACCGTTTATGGTTTAATTGAGGCGTTGGATTTTTGCCTGAGGTGGTTAATTGGGGAAAGTGAATACTAATTATTCTAGTCACTCGATTTGCTTTTGATGCAGCTTGACTAATTGAACGAACCACAGCCAAGTGCAGAGCATACACACTGGAGTCTTATCAATTTTAGTAAATTTTAAGAGCGTGTTCTTGTTAAAAAGAAGACCCTCCAGGAATCTCTTTTGGTCCAAGTGGACCTCAATCGGGAAATGAAGGAGGGGTTAATTTTACTGCTTGCATGTGAAAAATAACAAGGAAAATAGAATCAGAAATACACAACACCAGTTTTCTAATTAGTCCTACCACGATCCTCTTTCACCTTTCGGTTCAATTGGGGATTAGTGGGGTAAGTATTAGTATTAATTTGATTTCAAAATATGGAATAATGAAAAATATTATCAAAGTATACAATTCTGTATGACAAGACTAAGCTAGAGCAAAAAAGCAAAAAAAGCAAAAAAGTGAAACGGACGCGGATCCCCCCTGGGGGGATGGGGAGCGGGCTCGAAAGAGCCTACTCGAATTTATTCTTTTTTATTATTAAGGGTTACAGTATCAGAAAATTAATTTTCACTTTGGTCCTTGTTATCTGGGATCCAAAGGCTTACAACTGTTAGGATTATTAATCCTCCCTTGTCCAAATTTGGTCATATGTCTAAATCGGGAGTCCATCCAGTATATTTATAGTAATTAACACCATTGGGTCCACTTGGCCTAATTGGGGCACATTTTTCAGTTAATAAAGTGTGGGGAACACTAATTGAGGCTCATTGCCACTGATTTCATCAGTTTAGGAGCCTCCTAGACCAATCCCTACAATTTAGGAAGCCACTGGGAGTGCTGAAACCAACCAAGGTCAGTTCACTTCAGTTGATGACTAGTCAAGCTAAGTTAGGAGTCAGTTACATTTAGTTCTAGTCCTCTACATTTAGTTATCTCTAGGTTTACTTGACTGCACTCATGTGGGGCGCATTTCTGACCTACCACTGTCAGTTAACCTTAGTCAACACTGAATGTAACACTTGAGTTGTTTTTTAGAGCTCCGATGAACTCCGGTTATGGTTTAGACAAGGTCAGTTAACTATTGAGTCCACCGATAGTGATTTAGACAAGGTCTTGGTTACCTACATTCAAGTAGAGTCTAATCAATTCGAACTTCCTCATGTGGATTCGAATTGCTTGTGGCTATTAAAGCCATTGTACTTCATTGTAATTATCTATCTAATTACTCTTTGATTAATGAAAAGCATTCACAGCTGCAAGCCATTTTTGCAATGTTTCATTCTTCAATAACTGAGTAAATTGTGTGATCTATCATGTGAGTTATGTGTTTGTCCACAGATCTATGTGCTCAATTTAAATAACAACAAGCTTACAACAAGCTTAAAAAGAAGCACAATGGTGGGGGAAGCCTCTGGGAAGCTCTGGTTCTCCCAAGAGTTGAAAAATGGGCAGAGTCTCCTTCTCTTTTTTGTTAAACCTACTAAAAAATAGTAAGCAATTAAAATCAAATGTGCCCAAAAACACTTTAAAAGTGTTTTGGGTCACCACACTAATTATTGGAAATAAACTGAGTTAAAAATTGTTAAAAAGGGCTAATTTAGTTTTTCAAAAAGGGAACCAAGGAAAGCAAGCTTTCCTTGGGATCTTGGCTTGCTGTTTTGGCAGCCAATAATATATGCACTTTTCTTACATAATTTGAAACTTTAAAGAACAAAAAAAAGGGAAACTACCTCATTATCAAGCTACAAATTTCCTTTATAATGCTTGCAAAAAAGAGGGTAATTTCAACTAGATCTCTTCAAATATAACTTTGCATGCAAAATAGAACTGACATCTAAACTTAGGAAATGATCTTACTAACTAGATCTATATATGATTTTCTTAATGATATAGATCTAAGCGATAAGATTATTTAATGGTAACCAATTTGAAGAAAAAATGAATTTTGAAGGAGGAAGAGGAAAAGAGAAGTGCTTGTTGCTGAAATAGATATGCAAAAGAAACTTGTCAATGAAGAACCGAGGGGGACAATATTCGCAATATTGATTGGAAAACCAATGGAATCAAACTTGAACCACAACTCTTCCAATCACAACAAACCTGCAAGCTAAACAACAAATCTTGCAAACAAAACCATTAAATTTGAAGGTACATATGAGAAATAGATGACATAGCATGAAAATAATATTATTTAGAATGCAAATATTAGCTCATTCAAACATATGTAGAAAAATAGGAGTAAGTAAACTTACTTACAATGATCTATTCCTATGATTCCAATAATCATTCAGGCAGACAACAATTTAATGCAAAAATTGAAAAAATAGAAGTTCATCTCAAAATCAGCATGACAATGATGATCCACACATGAAAAGTACTCCACAATTTAGCCTCCAAATATTCTCTTTATTTCAACAAAAGGATGATCAATACAATATTACACAATAACATGCCTTTCTTCCTAGCTCTAACTAGCTTGGAAGAGGACAAAGCTGCTTTATTTATAGCCAGACTGGAAAAGAGGGGCACATGCTTGACTAAAAGAGAGACTGAAGCTAACATAGAGTCAAGTCGAGCTGGATCTGAAGATGAACTGAGTCTAACTGGACTGGAACTGCAAATTAGAGTGACACCGTATTTAGTGAACTGAACCAACCATCAAACAACTGCCAGATTGATCCACACGTGTGGAGGAGAGAGAAAGGAGGGTGCAACACCTAGATCTGCATGAGCTTGTTAAGCTCCTCTTCAGCTTTGATCCATGCCTTTAGTCAAGGAAATACAACTCCCAGTCAATTTGAAGCCGATGAGACTGATTTCAATCAAATTGGAGCAAAATCCACTGATTTAGGAATTTGTATTTGCTCCATTATTTAATTATTTTTTAATTAAATTAATTAATATTTGATTTTTTTTGGATTTTCTTACCTAAGTGATGGAAAAATCACTCAAAAATTAGGAAAAGTGGGTTTATGGGTTTACTGGGTGCTCCGAGTTATAAAATGAGCAACCCCATGACTGAAACTAACTTTTAACCCCACTTTTATTAAAAGACCAATTTTTCCATTTAGACTATTAAAAAATAGCCTAAGTTTTGTGGAAAAATTAAAATTAAAAATAAAAAAACAAAACCTAGGTGTTCTCAGCACATGTTCATATGGCTCGACCATAATGCCTAGCATGTTTATACATTGACACACAGACTCTAATAGCCTCAATAGGCCTAAATGTCAATACGACCACGCCAAATTTGGAGGTATTGAGTGAAAAACTCAAAAATTATCAGTCGTTTATTCAACAACCAATGATAACCAAGGGAAAAAACACTATGGGCTGATCGGATTGAAAAATAGGAGACTGAGTCTTTTACAAACACTACCATGCTAGAACATTTTATTACAACTCCCCCAAGGGGGTGTGAATACGTGGTAGATAAAAAAACACTTCCCAGAAGCAAGTCTGAAGGTCTTCTGTAGTTCGAACAAATCATCTTTGTCCAGTTCACCAGGTTCACTTGATAACACCAACTAAGTACAACTTAGGTGGTAACACCTGGCTCCAACTTCGGGATGTGTGCTTGATCTGGTCATAGGGCAAGGAGAGGATACAAGAGAACTAGAATCTTTGGTTTATATACCCTGTAAAAACATCTCAACTTGACAAGAAAACCTCAGTAGCATAAATTTTATATAAAATCCAAATGAGCCACTAAGGTGATTTATTTAAACAAAATAAATGTAGCTAATTAATGAAAGAATTTTTTTATTACAGCTAAGCAGAAAACAAAAATGCAAAAAGTAAATGGTCTCTTTTAAGGAGCTTATTTTCCTACTTTAAGCATGATATAAAATGGTTAGGTGTAATAAAAAAACCAATGTAATCACCTAAGCATTTTATTAACATAAATAATTTTTTCCTTGTCTTTGGTTACCAGCCAAAGTAAGGATATTTTTTCTTCTTCAGAAAATGCAAACCTGCGTGATGATCCGGAATGGGCGAGCAGGATGGGAAATCATAGGCATGAATACTGTCATTAAAATTCTTCCCAAACTGGTATGTGCTTGCACTGGATGCTTCTATCCATGACTGGATAGGACTGATATACCAATCACCATGATGAGGCAGACTGACTATATCATCATACTGATCATCAAGGCTTACTGAATGATAACTCATTGTATAAACCTCAAGCTGCTCCAAATCATAAGGAACCTCTTTGTGCGGCTATGCATGATATGACTTTGAACGATCATGTGAAAATTTTGAATGCTCCTCCTCCATACTAAGATTTTCCTAGGTATCCATGCTCCACTCTATGGATGTATCGTAGATTGGAATTCCACAAATTTTTGAATAGACACTTCCCTTGCTGGATATATCATGGATGGGATTCTCAATAATATTTTCACAAGTTGGATTATATATGAAATTCCAATAGTCATCACTCCCATCCACGGCATCATGCTCCTGCCTATCCATGTCTTCCTTGTATTCATAACAATCTTCTTCAAAAGATTTGGCTTCAAAAATGTTACAAGGCAATAAAATTTCCAAACCTTCATCAACATGTGGAGAACAAGGTCTAGTGTCATCACACACCATACTGATCTTATCATAAGTTTCTTATAGGCTTCTGTAATGGTTTCTTCTTGAGGTAAATCTGGAGAAAAACTGTGATCATTATCAATAAAATAATCATGAGAACACTCCAAATTTTCAATAGTTTCTATTATGATATCATGAAGAGGATCTTCAATATTATCTTCAATCAAGGAAACTTTATGGACATATTCAATGGGATCACTTGGGATGTGTTGCTCAATGGGTTCCTCTAGTTTTTCCAAATCTTTATTATTTTATGTTAAAGTGATATGAGGATGGTTTTCAACAATGTCTCCAAATAAGGGTTGTTCAAGAAACTCTTCAATGTGATTGTCATAGATGTTCTCATCTTCAGAATCTTGCTGTGTATTGAGAGATACCTCATATTCTTTAATAAGCCGCTTAATTTCTTCCTCTCTTAAATAACTTAGAGGGACTTTTACACATTCATCATTTTGTATGACAACACGAGGTAGTTCTTCGATGGGAGTATCATGGATCTCCTCTTCACTTAAATGTTCAAGAAGTGATTCCAAGTCTTCAATACTTTGTATCATGGAAAAAGGTCCATCATATGTTTCCATGTGATACTCTGTCCCAGATAGGTAGAAGGTAAAGATATTTTCAAGGAACTTTTTCAAACCATTCATACTACCCTTGCCATCATGCCATTGCTCTAAAAACATCCAAAGGAAGCTTGGAAATGAGGTTATACATTTAGTAGGAAGGCCTTGATAAAACCAACAAAAGGCCTCACCTTGAAAAGTACTAGCAAACATTTCCATCATATTGTCTTCATAAAGCACATTGGAGTCAGCCATCAACTGAAGGAAAGATTTGACATGCCAGATGGCCGAATCACCATAATTTCCATGAAAGATTGGAAGCCATTTATATACATACCCCACACCATAAGAAAAGTTAGGAAAACCCGGGATGTTTGAGAAATCGATAGGCTGAAAAAGTTTGGCTATCTGGGCACCACACTGCTCCCTTAATTCATCCATATAAAAAATTAATAGTATGCATTTGATATAACCATTACACCTTGTACTGAATAGGCGGAGCTATCAAGTGATTAGCTTTAAAGGTTTTAATATGTCACATGGGCTCATCTACACACAACAAAACTTCACAAGTTTATGAGATAATAGGGTTTTATCCCTTCAATGGAGTTGCCATGTGAAAAAGAGAAATAAGCATTTATAAATATTTCACGAAAATTATTTTTTGTTTTTCTTTGTAAAAATAAAAAATGAAAAAATTCAGTGGATTCGCCAGATGAAAATTAAATATCTACTCTAAGCATTCATCAAACAAATAAAAAACAAAAAGGAAGAAAACAAAAGTCGTACTCTAGGAATAAAAAGATTTATCCCCGGAAATGAAGCCAAAATAATGTTGCCGCCTTTCACACACATGGGGGGGAACGTGGTAGAAATATTCAAGCCACTTGGTGTGTCCTTGGGGGCAAGTATCGAGTCAAGGCTATCACCTTGTTCTTGACTCCTCCGTTTAGGAAAACACCTAATGAAGCCAAGGGGGGCAGACTCTACGAGTTACTAAGGCTGGTTACTTAGATGATGATGGTATTAGAAGAGTAAGTTTTTTAGGAGTTTTGATTTAACAATTGTAAATAACAAATAACATGATGAGATAATCACAAGTAAGCACGAAATGACACCCAATCACATATAGATTGAAATAAATAAATAGTTGACAAGTACCTTAAAATGGAGTTGGAAATAATTAAGAGTGCTTGCAAGTGCTGGAGTGAATGTTGTGCAATTGTATCTTGGTACATTTTAAATTAATGGGAAAAGATGAGTGAATTAAATTAGGTGGAGGGACTCTAGATATACCCAGGGGGTACTTGGAGTATGTCCAAAAGTAACAACCGCTACGGCTACCCGCAAGGAATGTGTGGGCTGAATGGAGTCTCTGAGACTGTGTTCATAATACACCTGCTAGGATGTAATCGAGATTGGCGCCTTGAGGTCACGGTCCAGTAGTTCCCACTTCCTTTGGGTATTTTGCCACTATTTACGGTTTAATCGAGGCATTGGATTTTCACCTGAGGTTGTTAATTGGGGAAAGTAAATCCTAATTATTCTAGTCAGTCACGTTGCTTTTGATGTAGCTTGACTGATCGGATGAAACACAGCCAAGTGCAGAGCATACACACCAGAGTCTTGTCAATTTTAGTAAATTTTAAGAGCGTGTTCTTGTTAAAAAGAAGACCCTCCAGGAATATCTTTCGGTCCAAGTGGACCTCAATCGGGAAATTAAGGAGGGGTTAATTTTATTGCTTGCATGTGAAAAATAACAAGGAAAATATAATCATAAATACACAACACCGATTTTCTAATTAGATCCTCTTTCACCTTTTAGTTCAATCAGGGATTCATGGGGTAAGTATTAGTATTAATTTGATTTCAAAATATGGAATAATGAAAAATATTATTAAAGTATACAATCCTGCATGACGAGACTAAGCTAGAGCAAAAAAGAAAAAAAAAGCAAAAAAGTGAAACGGACTCGGATCCCCTCTGGGGGGATGGGGAGTGGGCTCAAAAGAGCCTAATAGAAGTTATTATTTTTTATTATTAAGGGTTACAATATCAAAAATTTAATTTTAACTTTGGTCCTTGTTATCTTGGATCCAAAGGCTTACAACAAGCGTAAAAAGAAGCACAGTGGTGGGGCAAGCCTCCGGGAAGCTCCGGTTCGCCCAAGAGTCAGAAAACGGGCAGAGTCTCCTTCTATTTTTTGTTAAACCTGCTAAAAAATAGTGAGAAATTAAAATAAAATGTGCCCAAAAACACTTTAAAAGTGTTTTTGGTCACCACACTAATTATCGAAAATAAACAAAGTTAAAAATTGTTAAAAAGGGCTAATTTAGTTTTTCAAAAAGGAACCAAGGAAAGCAAGCTTTCCTTGGGATCTTGGCTTGCTGTTTTGGCAGCCAATAAGATATGCACTTTTATTGTAGAATTTGAAACTTTAAAGAACAAAAAAAAATGGAAACTACCTCACTAGCAAGCTACAAATTTCCTTTATAATGCTTGCAAAAAAGAGGGTAATTTCAACTAGATCTCTTCAAATATAACTTTGCATGCAAAATAGAACTGAGATCTAAAATTAGGAAAGGATATTACTAACTAACTAACTAACTATATATATATATATATATATATATATATATATATATATATATATATCACTTTCTTAATGAGATATATCTAAGCGATAAGATTCTTTAATGGTAACCAATTTGAAGAAAATTTGAATTTTGAAGGAGGAAGAGGAAAAGAGAACTGCTTGTTGCTAAAACAGATTTGCAAAAGAAACTTGTCAGTGAAGCATCGAGGGGCACAATATTCACAATATTTATTAGAAAACTAGTGGAATCAAACTTGAACCACAACTCTTCCAATCACGACAAACCTGCAAGCTAAACAACAAATCCTGCAAACAAAACCATTAAATCTGAAGGTACATATGAGAAATAGATGACATAGCATGAAAATAATCTTATTTAGCATGCAAATATTAGATCATTCAAACATATGTAGAAAAATGGGAGTAAGTAATCTTACTTACAATGATCTATTCCTATGATTCCAATAATCATTCAGGTAGACAACAGTTTAATGCAAAAATTGAAAAAATAGCAGTTCACCTCCAAAGCAGCATGATAATGATGATCCACACATGAAAAGTACTCCACAATTTAGCCTCCAAAGCTTCTCTTTATTTAAAAAAAAGGATGATAAATACAATATTACACAATAGAAAGCCTTTCTTCCCAGCTCTAACTAGCTTGGAAGAGGAAAAAACTGCTTTATTTATAGCCAGACTGGCCAAGAGGGGTGCATGCCTGACTGAAAGAGAGACTAAAGATGACAGAGAGTCAAGTCGAGCCTGATATGATGATGAAATGAGTCTTACTGGACTGGAATTGCAAATCGGAGTGACACCTCACTCAGTGAACTGAACCACCCATCAAACAATTTCCAGATTGATCCACACATGTGGAGGAGAGAGAAAGGAGGGCGCAACACCTAGATCTGCATGAGCCTGTTAAGCTCCTCTTCAGCCTTGATCCATGCCTTCAGTCAAGGAAAGACAACTCCCGGTCAATATAAAGCCGATAATACTAATTTCAATCAAATCGGAGCAAAATCCACTGATTTAGGAATTTGGATTTGCTCCATTATTTAATTAATTTTTAATTAAATTAATTAATATTTGATTTTTTTTTGGATTTTCTTACTTGAGTGATGGAAAAATCACTCAAAACTTAGGAAAAGTGGGTTTGTGGGTTTATCAAGTGCTCTGAGTTAGAAAATGAGCACCCCCATGAATGAAACTGACTTTTAATCCCACTTTTATTACACGACCAATTTTTCCATTTAGACTATTAAAAATAGCCCAAGTTTTGTGGAAAAATTAAAATTAAAAATAAAAAAAAACAAACTCTAGGGGGACTTAGAACATGTTCATGTGACTCGACCATAATGCCTAGCATGTTTATACATTGACACACAGACTCTAATAACCTAAATAGGACTAAATGTCAAGCCGACCACCCCAACTTTGGAGGTATTGAGTGAAAAACTTAGAAATTATCAGTCATTTATTCAACAACCAATAATAACCAAGGGAAAAAACACTATGGGCTGATCGGATTGAAAAATACAGTCCAGGAGATCGAGTCTTTTATAGACACTACCATGCTAGAACATTTTATTACAACTCCCCCAAGGGGGTATGAACATGTGGTAGATAAAAAAAATGCTTCCCAGAAGCAAGTCTGAAGGTCTTCTGAATTCCGAACAAATCATCTTTGTTCAGTTCACCAGGATCACTTGATAAAACCAACCAAGTACAACTTAGGTGGTAACACTACTGCTAGATTTTCCCTCAACTATAGTATAGTTGATGACTTGGCCCAATCTCCTGCAACCATGTCCGCTTTGGAAGTGATTAAAACTTGCCCAAAACAACACAAAGCATTGCTGTCCACACTAGGTGCCATTGATCCTCTGATTCCAAGTTTAGAACTTTTGACTTGGATCAAGGAGAACCTAGGATGCCATCTACCGTTTCCTTCCAAGTTTCTATCTCAATTTAGAATTTGTTCATACATTGATGTATTATCAATGAAGGAGCATCCACCTGCGTTATGTCAACTACCGTTTGGTAGAAACTCGGGTCCCCGACCCTTCAACCTTCTACCACCGCTCTTTGCGCCTACGATGGTCGCTCCAGTCAGCAACAGGGGATTCTAATGAATGTCCTGTTGAGATAGCTGGTAAAATGATGTTGATCGACATTAAGGTTATCAATGCCGAACTTGACTATAATCTCCTTCTAGGTGTAGCTACATGTATTCCATGCGAGCCTCAACCTCTACCGTCTTTTGACTCCTGATGTTCCCTCATGATGGGAAGATTGTGAATTTCAACCAGCTGACTTACTACGATCCTAAGGGGCCGTCCATGCTGGAACTCGTCCTTCTGATTATCATCTCCACCATCAACAGTGTGTCCATTCCCTCTTTATCTGCTGTTGGCCCGGGACTGTTTACCAACAATCCTATAAAAAACACCTTCTTGTCCTTACCACCTCCACCTACGTCAATTGACATATCAGATTTGTGTATGATCACATCCGGTACCATCCTGACCACATCACAACCTCAGTCGCAACCCCAACCATAGTCCCCCGGGAACTATTGGGGTTCATTCCCGATCCATATGATTCCCTTCCTATTTCCACCATTTGGCATTGTGATAAATCCTATCATGGCTACTCTAAACTTACCTAATTTCACTTTGGGAATTCCTGTGTGGTACCTCAATCCACCCACCTAACCCCCCGTTCCCCAGGTTGTGCTGAATCCTATCTAACCCATTAAGACATTGTCATGCCTACATGCTGGTCCATAAAGGACTACTCCAACATCCACACCTTCCCCTCCTCCTCCAAAGAAGGTAGTGGGAAAGGCCACCAAAGCAATGATTAAACCACGTCCGGCTCCCCCTTGCGCATTGTACGATATCCAAGGTCATGCAATTTTTTTTTCTCCAGATTTACCTATCCTTTGCACACACATGGATGCTATGGATACATCCGATGGTACTCCAGTAGTCACCATCCCAAATCCTCCAACGGTTAAGAAAAATTCATTATGAACCAACTGTCCTTGTGTGGTTTGCAGCTTGTATGGTCATTACTCTCACCTTTTCCTAGACTTTCTTGAGTATCGGTCAAAACTTCGTGACCTTTGGAAGAAATCTCGTGGGTCTGACATCACTGTACTTGAGGAAATACACCCTCCAACTTCTTCCTCGGACACAACCAACAACATATATATGATCTCCAGTTTTTCCAGTCCTTTCGTCTCTCTAGTTGTAGAGGATCCCTTCAATCTATCTACATGTTGTTTCAGCACTGATGAGGAGATTCTTGAAGCTATTTTGAATCCTGAGTACACTTGGGATGATATGCACCATCACTCATTCTTTATTCCCGATGAACCTCTCTCATCGTTGGATCAGTACTCAGTCAAATCCAAAGGCTTCATCCATGGAAAATTCGACTGGTTCAAGAATCCCATCCAGGCACCCTATGCCTTTGAAGAGGGTAATATGGCTAGTATTTCGCCAACCATTGAGATCAAAATATCAACCAACCCTGAGGTAGTTGAAGAAATTACACTCGGATCATCTTGCTCCCCTGAAGAAGGGCTTCCTACAAAGCACTTTTTCAGGGATTCCGTGATATCTTCGCTTGGTCATATACTGAGATGCCTGGGCCTGATCCATCCATCATCGAACATCGTATCGAGACTTGGACCGATGTTGCGCCCGTGCGCCATAAACAAAGACCCATTTACCTATTGAAGTATCCTACTATCAAAGCCAAGATCGAAAAGCTGTGCAAAGCATGTTTAATATACCCCATCGTGTATACCACTTGGGTTTATAATCCTATTCCCGTTAACAAAAAATAGGGTACCATTCGTGTATGTACTGGCTTTCGTTATTTGAACTTGGCATTTCCTAAGGACAATTTCCCCACTTTGTTCATTGACCAGATAGACATGAGGTTTTTTCTTTCATGGATGGTTTTTTTGTTTATAACCAATTTCAAATCTGGAAAGAAGACCAGTACAAAATTGCTTTCACAACCCCCTGAAGCACGTTTGAGTATTCCTTAAAAATGACGGAGCCACTTTTCAGTGAGCCATGATGTTCTACTTCCATGACCTTATCCATATCATACTGGTCTACTTAGAGGATCTCACGACTTGCTCTTGGAAGAGCTCACAACATCTAGATGACTTACAACAAGTATTCTTATGATGTCGCAAATACAACGTCTACTTTAACCCTCTCAAGTGTGATTTTTGTGTCCTAGCTGGGAGTTTAATTGGGTTTACCATCTCTCACAAAGGGATCATGGTAGACCCTTTGAAGGTTCAAGCCATTCTGAATCTTCCCTCACCACGTACTTTGCACCAACTGCAGAGTCTCCAAGGAAAGGCCAACTTCCTTCGTCGTTTCATTCTGGACTATGCGACAAAGGTCCATGGTTTCTTACAATTGCTCCATAGCAACATTCTGTTTGTTTGGGATAAGCATGCACAAGACACCTTTGATGCATTGGAACAAGCTCTGGATTCTTCCCCATTGTTGTCTCCACCAAAATTCACTAAGGATTTCATTCTCTATGTATCAACATCTGAAAATTCCAGCACTGGAGTTTTGGTCAAAGAAGATGATGCTTGTCAAGAGCATGTGATCTATTACGTAATTCAAAAGCTTTCGGACCCCCCTTTGCGTTACTCCCATGAAGAGAATATGGCCCTGGCCGTCTTCTTGTTTGTTCAGAAGCTGTGCCACTACATCCTTTTGAGCTACACTCGGGTCATAGCCAATTCTAATCCCATGAGATATCTCTTGAGCCGCTCCTTATCTAAGGCCGTGATGCCCAGTGGATTGTAGTTATCCAAGATTAGGATTTGGAATTTGTTTCCCCCAAAAGCACCAAAGCTCTGGCATTAGCTACCTTAATGACATGCCTCCCTTTGTTGTATGATTCATCACCTATCACAGTCAACCTTTCAAACGAATTCCTATTGGTATGGGGGAATTCTCTTGTACCTTTGCACTCAAAAATTCGAGGCTCATTTAAGCTGAGAATATCGTCAATGCATTCGACACCAATATGCTCGCTATCTCCGCATAGGGGATGTATTGTACCATCGGAGCATCGATACCATATTGTGTCATTGCCTCACCCATGATGAGGCTAAAAAAGTCTTAAATGACTTTCACAATGGAGCCTGTGGTGGCCACCTCTCTAGTTTGGCCACCGCCCAAAAAATTCTCTATGCTAGTTATTTTTGGCCGACCATTTTTGTCAATTGCATCAACGAATTTAAACACTGCCGTAATTGTCATCTCTTTGCTCCAAAATCAAGGACTCCACCCGCGTCATTACATCCCGTAGTTATAGTTGGTCCCTTCTGCAAGTGGGTGATTGACTTCATGACTTGTAATCCCACCTCAGCTGGATGTCATAAGTACATCATTGTGGCCGTCGATTATTTCACTAAATGGGTTGAGGACATGTCTTCATTCAATTGTAAGGATGATACCATGACACAATTCTTTTTAACCACGTTATCTCATGTTTTGGTGTCCCCTAGAAGATAGTATCAGATCATGTTTCTCACTTTGAGGATGCAGTTTGGACAGAGCTCTTGACCATGTTGAATTTCGACCACCAGTAATCCTCTACATACTACCCCCAGGGCAACGATCAAGTTGAGGCCATTAACAAGATCCTCATAACCATTCTCTAGTGGATGATGGGAAACCACAAATACAACTATCACCATATTCTCTTTTTCGCCCTATGAGCCTACTGGGCATCAACAAAGTCCACCACTGGTTTTACCCCATTCCACTTAGTCCACGGTGTAGAGTCGGTACTTCCCATCGAGTGCCAGATTCCATCACTTTGCCTTACCGTTGAGCTCCTCCCCGATACCTCGCCATTAGAACAATGTCTTATTATGCTTGAACAGACCAATGAGGAATGTTGTGATGCTCTCCAAATGATTGAAGCAACCAAGACTCGATCGAAGTCTCATTACGACTCCCATGTCCACCCTCACACCTTTAGCGAAGGTGACCTCATCCTCGTTTATGACCAAGACAATGCTAAGTTAGGGAAAGAGAAATTTGAATCCATGTGGTACGACCCATATGTTCTCCATCGATGCCTCGAAAAGGGGGCATACATCCTCGCTAACTCGAACGATCATCTCTTGAAGAATCCTCACAATGGGCTCTACCTCAAGAGGTTCTATTCTTGATGTCTCTCACAATGAGTCACTTGTGTTATAGTTTTTATTTTTTGTTTTACACCATTCTTATCACAAGTCTTACAATCTATTTCCTTGGTTGCTCCAGATGGATCCTACCTTGCATCACTGCATTCGATTAGCTGATGGAGCAAGTAGATGGTTTCCTAATATCACCTCAGCTATGTGGGTAATTTATTCCATGTCACATGAGTTGATCCATATCGACGAAATGTGTGTTGGAATTGCTACCAACAACCAGGAGAAGTACGACGGTGTCATCGGCCTCCTGGTCGCTACCCTCCATTTGGGTATTCCTCACCTTGATGTCTTCTTAGATTCCCAGCTGTTTGTCTCCCAGTTGAATAACTACTATCGAGTACGCGATCCTTGTATCTTTAGAAAATTCCTGTGCACTAGACATTTGGTTATATATTTTGAATCCATTACATTCACACATGTTCCCAAAAGTCTCAATAGTGTAGCAGACCAAATGGCTAATGACGTTCTAGAGTGGCACATCAATCATCGCATATAGAGAATAAAAATTCATCATACATCATCATATAGTCATGCATGCATATGTTATATACATCATATAGGCATCATCATCATAAAAAGACTCATAAAAATCAATAAAAAGTGCATCCACATGCATATATATATCATGTCAGAATGTTCAGTACAAAACGAGAAGCCCCATAAGATTTCTCGGCTCAGCATAAATATCATAAAAAACTCCTAGTGCACCACTGCACCAGGGGAAACCCCACTAGTTTCTAGTGAGAGTCAGATTCCTCCTCCTAGTACTATGGGTCTATACCCTCCTTTGTGTCCTCCTCCTCCTCCATCGACATGTCACCCTATGGTACTGCTCGAACATACTCGACAGCGACTGCGATGCTCTTCATCAAGGGGATCCACTTTGGAGGAGCATGGTAGCATGTGGCGATTAGATTGTTGTCCAGGTACTGCCAATTGTCACTAGTGACCCCCTTTAATAAGCGATCTATATCACGACGAAGTGAGTCCAAAGTACTCCGATGTTGTTGGTGCTCGTGAGCGGGTGAATGTAAACCCTCCACCCTGCCCCTCCATCGCTGATAGCCTGCTGGAGGGAGTGGTCCGATGTATGCACATACACAGAGTATGTCATTAATATCTGTCATATACATAATAAACTGGCCACCACTAAGATAGTAAACTATATATGAATGCAACCACATAGAGCATCATGTATACGTACCATTAGGTCCCTAGGCCTGTCCTGGAGGTCGAGGCATCTTTGGATCTCCCCGGTAGTCCATCCCTAGATATGGGTAGTTGTTGAGTCACAAAAATATCACATTTTATTCATCTTTCATATATCATTTGTCACCTTATTCCCGTTTTATCCTTCCATAAGACCATTAATATCCACCATTTTCATGAATAAATATGGGATACCTTGTTATTTTCCAAATCATTTATTTTTGAATAAATATGGGATACCTTGTTATTTTCCAAATCATTTATTTTTGATTATTTTGAGTGAATTTGTGCTTAAATATTAAGAAAATTAATATATTTTCATTATACCTTAAACTTGGATGAGTTTGGTGATGATTACAGGTGTATTTGAAGACTTTAACAAGCTCAAAAGTCACCACCTGGCCTCAAATTCAAATTTCATCTTCAAGATGTGGGCTAATTTCAAGGAGAAGATCATGAAAATGTGGAGAGAATATCTCATCCAATATTTGTTGAGGATTTGAAGGGATGATTTGAGAGAAAAGTGGGTTTGTTGAGGATTTGAAGGGATAAGATGAGAGAATATTGGATCTGTAATTATGATTAGTTATCTTGAATTCATGTATAAATAGGAGTGCTCTCTCCTCATTTTGGTAGAGACCTCTCTAGTGGTTTGGAAGTAGAGAATAGTTTAGATCTTTTGAGAGTTAGTCATAGAATGGATTTTTGATTGTTATGTAATGGAGATGATGCTTTAATGCAAATCCTCTTATTCTTTATCATGTTAATTTGAGTTTATTTCTTATGATTTGTTAATATAGATTTTCAGTGATATATTGGTTATGAATTAGTTGTGTTGATTTTATGTGAGCTCACAAGTTAATGTTAATTGTTTTATATTAGTTTTTTTCATGCAATTTAATGTTTTCTTAGATTATATTTATTTCACCCAATTTCTTGCTTTTCTAGATTAAATTTCTTTTCATTTCTTGCTTTTGCAAGTTTAATTCAATTTCAATCGCATGTATTTTCAATCTTAGTCACCTAGAATATTAGATTAAGTTAGCAATACTCTGCCCCTGCATATATTTTGTCTGTACCTCACAATTTTATGCTCTCTCAGAGTTGACAATTAAATCGTTGGATATATGTCATAATTTGTTTAATAATATTTGCACCAACATTTTGGCATCGTTGACGGGGAGGTGCTAAAAGGGATTAGAGTTTAGATAGGTAGATAGTTCGTTTTTTACATAGAAAAGGGGAGGAGAAACGGTAAGACGCAATGATGACTTCACTACGGAATTTCTGGAATTTCCATGGTGTAACAGCCAAACGCATCCACTTTAGTGGGTTACCCCAAATCATTGTTGTTTCTGTAAGCGTGTTTATTTTTTTGCAAAGTGTTTTCTTTTTTTGCGAGAGTGTTCTTTCATTTTTTGCAAATCCGAATTTGTTTTTATGCAAATTTTCCCTTTTCATTTTCAGTTTGGATTTCTTTTATATTTGGGATAGCCTTTTTTTCATACTAACATGCTTTTAACTTTGTATCCATTCATTTTTGTTTTGTACAGATTTTTGTGCACTTTTTATTTCTGTTTTTTGTACTAACCCATTTCGTATTGTTTTTTGCATTTGTCATGTACTCATTTTTTCATTTTTCTTTTTAGCATTTGATTTGATGTTAGTAAAATGATTTTAGGATGACCATAAGCCTAGAGCAGCTCATAGATCCTCTGTTACAAGAAGATGAGATCTTAATAGTAGCTAAGCGATTTACTACTCCTCCTGAAGTAAAAGAATAATCGACATTTGAAGAATTATGCACATCATATGAGGAGCAATTATGTGAGAAGAAAATAGAGAAGGATGAAGAGGGGATCTCGCGTGATCAAAATCATGAAGAATATCATGCAAACAAATGATGCATCGAACAATGTTTTCAAGTAAGTACTAGGTTAGATTGGTTTTGTTTTCATTTTTATTTTATTAATTTTCATTTTCAGTATTTAACTTTCCATATTACATCATATTCTGGATTTAGGTTTTCAAAATTAAATCTTAATCTTTGTTTACTCTTGTTAGATAGATGGTTACATTGAAAATTTCATTTTCTGTAAATAATCTTTAATTTTTAATTAAAGTAAAGTAAGTAGGTTTTAAGTTTTGTTTCCAATTTAAATTAGCATGTAAGATGCTTTAATATACTTTAATGTTTTTATTTGCTAAATTTTTCATTTTTGTCTTAATTACTATTTTGTTTTTAATTTTGTTTTCCTCGGAAAAAGTCGTAATTTTATTTATTTTGTTTTTAATTTTATTAAGAACTAGAAATTAATTTTAAAGCTAAAAATATTAAAAAAAAATAACATTATGAACTTTCATTTTTTTAATAAACTTTCTAGTCATTCTAGGAATAAAAAATGCATTAGAAATTGTTTTTAAAAAAAAATCTATGAATAATTAAAAAATAAAATAAATAAATTAATAAACAAGAAAAAATAATAAAGAAATAAATAAATTTATATGCCAGTTTGCATTAAGAACTATTTAGATTTTAATCTTTTGAATTTAAAAGTACTTTTAAAATATTTACTAGGAATAGTATAAGAAAACAATGTTTATTCATTTTAAATGTTAGTTTTAGTTTTTCTAAAAAAATTGTAAAAATAGACCTATAAACATTAAAACATTTTAAAATTAAAATGTTAAACATTAAAATTAAAATATTTAGATAATGATTTTTTAATATATATATCTATATAATGAACTTATATAGATAATGTTATTATCTAATCAACAAAACCTCCAACTGTTATATATATATATATATTGAAATAACAAATCGAACAACCCATCCTTCAACCTATTCCTTCAGCCTATCTTTCGATCTGTACAGGATGAAACCTGCAAAAATATAGAAAAAGGAATAAATTAAAAATGAAATAAAATAAAACACCTAAAAGAATATATAATAATAATAGTAATTTTTTTTTTGAACCCCTACCTGTACATTCCCATCTTTTCACTTGTTCCACTTTTAAACCTGCAGTAAACCTGCAAACAAAAATATTAGAACATTAAAAAAACTAATGGCGTGCGCATGTATTTTTCGTCGAGCCCAACTTCATACTTGCAAAATCGATTAAAAAAAAATAAAAAAAATGAGAATGAAATATTGCATTTTTGCAAAGATGGCCCTTGGATTCCTCTAAGTTGATATGAAGCGAATTGATATTATTTATTCGGGATGATAGCGCCTCTGTAAGATATATATTTTCTTTCTCCACCTGATAGAAGAGATTCCTCTCATGAAGGGTTTTGGATGTTTGAAATCTTGATGAACACTCGTTGTCATAAATAATTTTATGGGCATACCAAATTTGGCTTGAAATTATCTAATCCATCCCCCGTAGCCATCTAATCGTAATTCACGTTGAATTTGTTGAAGTTTGGTAGGATTGGAAGTTAACACATTAAACTCCTTAACCACAACCAATAATTGTTCAACAAATCATGATGTATGGAACTAATTTCTACGCTTAACATGAAGAGAAGGATATCGTGCTTGTCCTCTAGCTGTGATTTTGAGATCCTTTACATTCCCGTTTTGAATGGCTAACAACCAGTTCTATCTTTAGTTAAATTTAATAACTCATTCAATCCAACGAATACACTAGTGAATTGGTGCTTGTTGCAACGAAATCACGATTTGGATGCAATGGAAAATCCCAGATAATCTGGATACCCTTACATTTAATTCATGGGAGGTCACTACCATCATGGGAGTTAGTTTCATTTTTAACTCAGATATGAAATTCCAACTATCTATCCTGCATAACAATGAAGGCGAATCTTTGTCATTCCCATCTAAAAGAATGACATCAGATTGTGTATCATGATCGAATCATAGGATGTATTATATTTTGTGAGCAGGTGGTTTCTAATCAGTTGGATTTGTTCACCAAATTGAATCCCGGGCTAACAGATTAGCAGCGAAGTGCCTTCACCATGCCTTGGTTCTATCGTGTAGTGTCCCTCTTTCTGAAAATATTTGTCATACAAACGGGACTGGATCAGTTTGGAAACGAGCAAGAAGGTCTATCCATACTCTTTCCCATCTGACATGAGTGCCGACGAGTGGGTGCACTCCCCCATTGCGTGCAGCTTGACCAACCTGCTTTATAAATGCTCGGAGGGAGAGTTTCATTTTTCCGGTTTATTAATGGTTGTGAGTAATGGGTTACCCTGCCTCAGGTGCTCAAATTGTAATCTATTTGATGGGGTTACACTGCATCATTGTATTTATGTGTTGTGCAAAAGAATAAGAGTCTATATCATGGTGTTTCCTGAGATTGAGGTTCATCATTAGGACATGTTTCTACTTCATAGTATTGTGGATTGCTTGAAACCCTAAAATCCAAACATGAATGAAGGATAATAAACCCACCATTGCAATTAACAAACCACGTCCTGTGATTACAAGTGCTTTACCCAATTCCACTCAATGCCAATTGGCTGCTTCCATTTCTGCTCCACCAAATCCCACTCCTATCAGTATGGCAACTAAATGCACTGCAAAAGGGAGTAGATGCAATATTTTTATGCGCAACTTGCCTGCAAATATTACTCCTTCTCAAGTTGAGAAAGAGGCAAAGAAATTTGGGGCAATAAAACATTCTGGTTAGGAGGAACCAAGGAGTTGAATTCTCTTTTGCTTTTGTTGAATTTGAAGAAGTAGTTTCAGTAAAAAATGCTGTTCAAGCATCCCCTATTATAATTAATGGTCGTCCAACATATATCAAGGAGAAAAAAATATTATTGCAATGATGGCCGAGGAAATGGAACAAGTTTTGTTGTAAACAATAGAGCTGCTGGTGGTTTGTCAGCTGGACGAAAGGGATGACAATAGAATCACAAATGGTGGAAGAGATAGTTAGCGAGGTGGTATCATCCAAAAAAATTGTTATTTTTCTCAAATTTTATTGCTACAAAGAACTTCTTAATTGTATGTGGTGCGCCGTTTAATTGTTTTTTTTCATTAAAATTCGCGAGCTTAAATTTGCAATTTTTTACAGAAATGTCATATCTCTTTTTAATGAATCATTGAAAAGATATACCTATAATTTTTCAATAGTTGTTCAATGTGAGATGTTCATTCATTGCATCAAGAACGCATCCAATTTCCAACCAAAATTTCCATGTGTATCCACAAATTTAATGGTCGATATTTCCATTTCCTCTGCCCATAGTTGATCCATGCATCCATATTTTTACACACCGACGTACAATGAAGAAGATAGAATAGGATCAGATGATCAATCCGCACGCTATACATGATGGATATCATGTATTAAAGCAACATAGTATAAGTCCAACAACAAGTTTTATTGCAGCAATTATCAGTATTGCAAGGCTCATGAGTAGTATCCAAATAAGCTGAAGGCTCAGGATACTCATAAGAAGGTTTAAAAGTAGTTGAATAAGGTAAGGTAAAGGTTCAAGCCCATAAGTTTAAGTTTGTTCTGCCTTTATCTACGTCGAAACATCTGTAGCTTATTCATTTTGGCACCACTCCCAAACCCTTGAATGCTAAGTGATGTCAGCATCATTTTATCTGTCTACTCTTAGATACTATTGCTTTGATCTGTACATATCATGGTTCTTCAATTGCCTATTAAGTAACGCCGGTTCTCCATGGGATTTCTCCCCATGTTACCCATTCCGCATTGCCACCACGAATTCAATGGTGAAGTTTGTTCCCATGCTAGGCGGTTACGAAAAAAATAAGGTAGCTCCAATAGTCGATAGTGGGGATGATGAAACAAGGAACTTATAAAAGATATGATGCTCCCATGTATTATGCTCTCAGCCTTTCCTCAACTGGGGTTAGCATTGGCGCATATAGTTGATTCATTATGCAGGAACATATGCTTGAATATATGCGCCGTCGATTCAGTTGAATATATAGACAACATTTTATATCAGCTTGTAGGACCATCATATATTCAAGATCCTATACCATACCATACCCAACTCAACTGTTCCTACAACTTGAATATATTCATTATTCAAAGATGATCCTACAGAACTTCTGGCAGCATTTCTTGCAATGCTCAAGATTAAAAATGGGAACAATAACTTTAACCTTCCTCTATATTGTCCTCTGTGTGGATTTCTTTCTTGGCATTTAATTTTTGACAAATGAATGGTCATATTATTAGCATCCTTCATCCTTTGCCGTTGATAGCCTGTGACAAGCTTATTGACACTTGGGTGTTTGGGATCTTTTTAATTAAGCTCATGTGTTGATGTTTGGTGTGAGATTGTTTTAAATAAACTTGGACGATCCATTTGAGTGCTTTTACGCTTTAGCTATTTACTTGGGAGGGGTCTAAACAAGGGTCGATTTTGATTTTTCAAGTCGCTTTTATTTGGTGAATTTAACCCATAAAATTTGTATTTTTATTGGGTGATTTTAACAGTAAAAATGAAATCGTATGACATAAAAACTTCGAGCACACATACTTTGTAAAACTCGATTAAAATTCACAGCGTAAATATTTATAGTTAAAAACTAGTTAAAAAACTAAAATCTGTAGCATGTTTAGACAATTCGATTTACTTGTGTTGTAACTCAATGCTATTTTTAATGTATTTTGTGGGCACTAACCTATCCATTTGGAAGTATTTAAACAAATTCAGTTCTTGGCCTTCGGGATTTTCTCTTTGCGAAATGAAAAAGTGAATGGAATAGATATGACGTGAATGAATGGAAATAGGAGGGAGACACCAGATGCACTATGAAGTGATGGATATAGGTACAAAACTATCATGTTTAAAAGCTACTTTCACCAATGAACCAATCAACTTGTTAATAGAAGCATTAAATATTTCCAACTCACTTGGCCCGCCTTTATATGCATACCTAGAGGACTTATATGCACTCGCCAGAAAGACAATTCTATAAGCTTGCATTGTAGATTGCCTATTATCTTTAGAAGCCTATGATGCACCTATCGAAAATAATGGTGCGTAAGAGCCGGGTGGGTATCAATCGGGATCTAGATATTACTAGGGGCTTTCACAGCCAACGCTCGACCCTAATGAATGAAATAAATATTGATTTGATCAGCATCTAAGTAGTAACTGGAAATGACGAATAAGACGAGAGTTGAAATTTATCCTTAATTTGGATTCTAAACATTAACATAATAAGTTAAAGCATGGGTAATGGCAAAGGCACCAGATTCATAGTAACATCGAATTATCCTATCGTTAAAACTAGATTCATAGTTTATCTTCTTATTCTTTCATTGATTCAGGTCATGTTCTATTCATTTTCGAATGATCGTATATATGGATATTTTCCTATAATCGATTAAACTAAATCAATTTATGGTGACTACTTGGCATCGAATGGCACAACATGCATCATATATCTATATATTTTGGGGTCATTTATCTTCCAAATTTACTTAAATTATCTCCTTGTTCAAACATTAGGGTTTCTGGATAATTCTTTATATATCACAGTCTGTTTCATATTCTTTGAAATCGAAGGCAGCTGCTATCGCAGCTCAACCTTCTACTTTATTTTTATTTTTGCGCAGTAGGACCCGTGACATCTTCGGTTTGGGGGAGGTAGGGGTTTTGCTATAATTTTCATATAAACCATGCCATTTGGTATGTAGTTCTGTTTAAAAAAGTGAAGGCTCATTTGGTCGGTCATTCCAGACTTCCAACTGCATGTTCCTTCCAGACCTTCAACCGCATGATCATTCATATAGATATTCACATATTTTGTCAAACGTATCATAAAAAAATCGCTTGTTTTATCATTAAGATAGTCTTCTTTTAGAGGGGTCGACCATTAAAAGGGTAAACCCTCTCTCTTTGTGCTCAATATTTACATAAATACGCATTAATATTTGTATAAGGAGGATGTAAACATATAAATAAATAAAAAGTATTAGGTAACAAACAAAATCATAAAATTAAAAACTACAAATGAACTTGATCAAATTTTATGTTTGTTGCAATAAATTGTTTTCACAAGTCACTCAGAAACAAGTTTTGACAAGAAGAGTTGCTTAATATGCGTTGCTATTTTTAGGTATAAGAGCATTTTATTTATTCTCTTTAACTTTTTGTTAAGCACATATTTTCATGTATTTTCAATGCTCTCACAAGTTTGTTGCAAGAAAATGCTAACGTTTTTGTAGGTTCAAAGACGAACGAATGGCATTTCCAGAATTTCAGAAAATTTTTAGAAAAATGTTCCATTTAAAGCTTGGAGAAGTTGAGTTTCCACTATATATGTCATGACATTTTTCTGCCACAAAGAATCCTTTCAGAAACCAATTACGCCATGTCATGATTACTTACCCTTTTTCCTTCCAAGCTTATTTGTCATCCATGTTAGAGTATACTTTTTCTTCGTTATACATCATAACTTCCTACATGCCCACCTTTTTGAGTTGTACACATTTTCCTCATTTTTAGTTTATCTTTTTTCTTATGAATAAAACCATTTAGCTTCCTTTCCATGATTACATTGCTTTGTTATCCGTGCCATAAAAACTGTTTGACTGTGAGACCTTTTTGTTTATAGTCCTACCGCTCATTATGTACAACTCGTGTTGACTGATGTGGGATTCCTTAAGGCCCACTTTTCAACAAGTCTTTCCCCATCGACCTCAGCACACTATCTGGGTTAGATACTAGAGTTCATTTTTAGTACCTTGAGTCTTGCATGAATTAATTGCATGTTCTCTCGTTGAAAATCATGGGTATACATCAATGGCCCTTGATCGTTAGATCTTGCAAGTGGCTCGACATCAGCTCATTTATTTGCACATTGCAAGATGTACTTAGGTACCTTGGCACTCATTGACATCAATGGTGAGATTGACTCGCATTGGTTAACGAAATTCATCAATGGTTGGTAATCCAATGAATTCTTTCCATGTTCGACATCGACACATTTGTTCGCATGGTAAGAATTGTACCATTGGGTTTTTAGTAGGTGAATACTATATACTTTTCATGACACCATCAACAGTTTTACAGTAGCATACTTCAGCCATATGAGAGTACCACAATTCTACTTTCAGCTCTCATATTTTACTTCATCCAACCAAGCAGCAGTTCAAATCCTTCACTTCACATTCTATTATTCAGCAGCAGCAGCCACATTCCTATTGCAGAAGTTCATCAAATTTTTGGGTAAGTGGAGGTATGTTGTTTTCTAATATTTAACCATGTAATTCCTTTAATTCTAGAAAATGAATGAATTTGGAAAATTCCCTCACTACATTCCCTTTCTCCTTTTCATAAACCTAATACATCTCAAGTTGGGGGGGGACTATTCATTACCATTTTACATATTCATCATCTCATTTACCATTAATCAACATGTCTTCCCCAAACTATGCTTTATTACACATTGAATAAAATCATTGCTATATATATTGGCATGATTCATAATATGAAGAAAAGGATTTATAATATACATTGATGGTTCATCATTTCTAATGCATGTATACTTTTAAATCTTATGTATTGCAGCAAAAATACAAGTTAAGCGAACGGATGTTGTTAACACAAGAACCAACATTTGTTATATTCATGGTTTTCACACAAGAACCAACCATAAGGAAGACCGCTGCCACTCATGCATTTCAAATCATGCAATGATTTACTGTTACATACCATCATCATGTAAAGCCTCAGCTACAAAGCCAAAAGTTTTAAAGAGAATCAATGCACAGTTGCATGAGGACATGCAACCACTCAAGTTGGGGGGAATGTTGAGTCACAAAAAAACCACATTTTATTCATATTTCATATATCATTTGTCACCTTATTCCTATTTTATCCTTCCATAAGACCATTAATATCCACCATTTTCATGAATAAATATGGGATACCTTGTTATTTTCCAAATCATTTATTTTCGAGTATTTTGAGTGAATTTGTGGTTGAATATTAAGAAAATTAATATATTTTCATTATACCTTATAGTTGGATGAGTTTGGTGATGATTGCAGGTGTATTTAAAGACTTTAACAAGCTCAAAAGTCACCACCTAGTCTCAAATTCGAATTTCATCTTCAAGATGTGGGCTAATTTCAAGGAGAAGATCATGGAAATGTGGAGAGAATATCTCATCCAATATTTGTTGAGGATTTGAAGGGATGAGTTGAGATAAAAGTGGGTTTGTTGAGGATTTGAAGGGATAAGATGAGAGAATAGTGGATCTATAATTATGATTAGTAATCTTGAATTCATGTATAAATAGTAGTGCTCTCTCCTCATTTTGGTAGAGTCCTCTCTAGTGGTTTGGAAGTAGAGAATAGTTTAGATCTTTTGAGAGTTAGTCATAGAATGGATTTTTTATTGTTATGTAATGGAGATGATGCTTTAATGAAAATCCTCTTATTCTCTATCATGTTAATTTGAGTTTCTTTCTTATGAATTGTTAATATAGATTTCAGTGATATCTTGGTTATGAATTAGTTGTGTTGATTTTATGTGAGATCACAAGTTAATGTTAATTGTTTTATATTAGTTTATTTCATGCAATTTTATGTTTTCTTAAATTAGATTTATTTCATGCAATTTCCTGCTTTTCTAGATTAGATTTCTTTTCATTTCCTGCTTTTGCAAGTTTAATTCAATTTTAGTCGCATGTATTTTCAATCTTAGTCACCTAGAATATTAGATTAAGTTAGAAACACTCTTCCCCTGCATATATTTTGTCTATATCTCACAATTTTATGCTCTCTTCGGGTTTACAATTAAATCGTTGGATATATGTCATAATTTGTTTAATAATATTTGCACCAACAGTAGTCCTCTATGAGGGATGGTAGCTGCCTCCACTGTGCAAAAAAGTCATGAGTAAAGAACAGACCCACTAGTCCGCCTCCCTCCTGGATCATCATCTCGCTCCACCTCCTCATGCGAGGCTCATGAGGTCTCCCTCCCACACTGCTAGGTGCAGTCATAGGGTCGATAGTCGCTCAAAGAAGAATGAGCACAAAAATGAGGGGAAACAAAAATCCCCTCCCCCTTTCCTGGCATGGTTCATCGAACGCTGAACCTGTGTCAAGTACATATGGGCCCACCCATAGTAGGTGCTGCTCATCACACGCTCCAAAAACTGGAGTCGAACCACCCAAGATCTTGTGCGGTCCTGATGATCCCAAGATCCGCAACACCATCACTGCCATAACTCAAGTCGCAAGACTCTCAATTTCGCACACTAGTATGTACGACAAGTGCATCGTAGTAGAGGCATAGAAATTCCTTTCACAGAGGTCATTTAGTGAAACCCCGTGAGTAATCTTTGACATAGTGTCACCAAACATACCCAACATAGGAATCCGAGTCAGAAAATAGATATCAAGGAGAATGATCTCGATCCACTCCTCCACAGTTGGGTTTACCAGGAGAACAACAGATCAGCCAAGCCAACAAAGTTGGGTTTATCAGGCCGTCGAGGAGCTGGGAAAGGCTAATGCTAAGCTGGTGAGCTCACTAAAGAGCTAAAAACATCAACACCAGAGCCAACCTGGCTTCTAGAACACCCACACACACCCAACACAAGGAAGTCAGTCCCTTAGACCCTGATCTTCCCTCCAGTGCTCTTCAGGGGTTGTGGAGAAGAAAGCCAGCTCAGTAGCTCTGTTTGTGTGGTTCTCAACCCACCAGGTTTATCAAGCACCTCAGGCCCTCAATCACCACTCCATTGCATTCTGAGGATAAAACCACTGCATGCAAGCAGCCAAACAAAGCTATTCAAGCTTTTACAAGGGAAAACACAATCCAACAATCGTGGACAACTAGCAATCTGCAACGCTATGAACCCTTAGCACTGATTCTTAGTACCATCGCTAGATTAATTGTACAGACTGGAAAATGGGAAGAGAACAAAACTCCCAAACTATGCGGGATGGAAAAAGACACGGCTAAACACATTGTGGAAGAAAATTATGGTCACAACCCAACAATAGAGTAGCAGTCTTTAGCTCATGATTCAACGACGAAAAAATGATAGAATATTATGCAGCTTGGCAATGGTGGAAAAAGACACAAAATCTGCATGAATAGAGGAAAGAAAAAATCCACCAGCCCCCTCGAATTCGTGAGGCAGAGGAGAACTATCTTCTGCGTGAACGGGGAAGAAAACCCACCGACTAGAAATCCCGAGAGAGAAGGCGAACCCCCAATAATGGAATGTGGATTCCTTTAACTCCCTCGTGTGAAGGAACTAAACAGGCTCACGATCGGGGTAGTGGATAGGCCAACAGACGCATCGTGGAGAGAGAGTGAGTAGCGTGGGTGTGGTATTTTTTTCCAACCCATTTGTTGTCCCAACTAACCAACAAAAAACCAAGGTGGTGGGAGTAAAAGAGAGAGGTGACATGTGGCTCTTCCCCATGACTCAAAGTTCGACATCCCCCCCTTCCTTATCCTTTGGAATCATGCCCCTTCTCAATTTAGTTGCCGTGAACATAGCTGGTTGGGTTATTCAATTAAAATGCATGTTTACATGATGCCATAATTAAATATATGCCGTATGTCCTGATATACCATTAGTGACCATTCCCAAAACATAAACACAACATAAGCAGATCGATGGTGGGGCCTTGGCCTTTAGCTCCGCACCAAGATTATTTACAATATACGTATCATGTATTTTTAATGTAAGCAGGGTTAAAATCGGGGTATTACATTCCCATCCCCCTTCAATAGCACTGTCCTCAGTGCTTTACAAAATTTGGACAAAAGTTACATTGGTACTGCCTCAGTGTTCCACAGGATTGAAGAAAAATGGATGTGCCAATCGCATGGCATCCTCCAGCTCCCATGGAGCCTCTTCAGGTCCGTAATGCTCCCATTGCACCTTTACCTACCCTATGGCTCAGTTCCGGAGCATTGTCACCTTCCTGTCGACGATGCGCATTGGCTCGATTTGGAACTCTCCCTCGGGTTCCACCTGAATCACATCCCAATTTATTACATGGTTAGGATCATGTACATATTTCTTAAACAAAGAGACATGAAAAAAATTATGAGCTCTAGTACTAGCAGGAAATGCAAGTCTATATGCAATAGGCCCTATTCTTTCAAGCACTTCAAATGGCCCACAATATCTAGGTGACAGCTTCGCACAACTCCCAAGCTTCAAGGAAATTTTCTTTTCCTTTGCTCTGAGGTAAAGATGATCCCCAACACTAAAATATCTGTTCATCCTATGCTTATCTGCATAGCTTTTCTGTCTGTCCTATGCTGCTTTCACATTCTGCCTGATCTTTACAACCTCTTTCTCCATTTCCTTGAGAAATTTTGGTCCAAGAACAACTCTGTTCACCAGGTTGTCCCAAGTCACTGGTGTCTTGCACCTTCTGCCATACAAAGATTCATATAGACTCATACCTAAGGATTCCTGCTGTCCATTGTTGTAAGCGAACTCTACCAAGTGTAAGTAATCTTCCCACTTGGTTGGTTTGTCCATCACATACATGTGAAGCATGTCTTCAAGCACCTGATTAACTCTTTCTGTCTTCCCATCTATCTGAGGATGGTATGCAGTGCTGAAGTTTAACTTTGTACCCAAATATGCAAACAACCCCTTCCAAAAATTGGAAGTGAACTTGACATCTCTGTCAGAAACTATTGCCTTTGGCAATCCATGTAATTTGAAAATATTCTTCATGAAAATCTTTGCAATGTCATCAGTATTATGCATAGAATTCACTGGTATAAAATGTGTTGCCTTTGTCAACTTGTCTACTACAACCATGATGGAATCATGTTGTCTCCAAGTCATTGGCAATCCTGTAATAAAATCCATGGAAATAACTTCCCATTTCCATTCCAGAACTGGCAAAGGCTGCAACAAACCTGCTGGATGTTGATGCTCAACCTTTACCTGTTGACATTTCATGCACCTTGAAATGTATTCAGCCATGTCCTTTTTCATACCTGGCCAAAAGTACTGCCTTCTAGCTGTAGCAATTGTCTTCAGATATCTTGGGTGACCAGAATACGGAGCTTGATGGATTTCATCCATAACAACTCTCCTCAAATCTGCTACATTTGGAATATAAATTCTGCCCTTAAAAGTGAGAAGTCCATCTTCTTCCAATTTATATCCCTCATACTTCTTCTCAAGGCTTTGCTGCTGCAATTTGTCTTTTACTTGCTCATACAATTAATCTCCGACAACATGATTAGCAATCTGCTACCTCAATTCTGATTGGCAAATACTAAGAGATGCCATATGTATTTCCTATACCTTCCTGCTGAGTGCATCAGCTACCTTATTTTCTTTTCCTTTTATGTGCTTGATTTAAAAATCAAACTCACATAAAAATTCCAGCCATCTCGCTTGCCTAGCATTCAGAGTAGGCTGATCAAACAAATACTTCAGTCCACAGTGATCTGTTCTGAGTTCAAATCTTCTACCCATCAATTAATGTCTCCACATTATGAGAGCATGTACTATGGCTGCAAGATCTAAGTCATGAGTGGCATAGTTCTTCTCATGCTACTTCAACTTTCTTGACTCATAACATATCACATGGTTGTCCTACATAAGGACTCCTCCAAGCCCTTGTCCACATGCATCGGTACATACCACAAAATCTTTCTCTGGGTCTGCAACCTTAAATACTGGTGCACTGGTGAGAATATTCTTCAACCGCTGGAAGCTTTCTTCACACTTCGAAGTCCATTCGAACTTCATCCCCTTCTTTTGCAAAGAAGTGATGGCATGTGCAACCTTGGAAAATCCTTTGATGAATCTCCTGTAGTATCCTGCAAGTCCCATAAAAGATCTTACATCTGTCACATTTCTTGGAGTAGGCCAATTCATAATGGCTTCAATCTTTTCTGGGTCTATTGATATACCCTCTTTTGAGATAATGTGACCCAAATACTGAATTCTATCCCTGTAGAAGTCACACTTGCTCAGCTTTACATAGAGTTGATGTTCCCTGAGCACTTGAAATGTCAATCTCAAATGCTCTTCATGCTCTTCGTCATTCTTAGAATAAACAAGAATGTCATCAAGGAAAACAAGAACAAACTTGTCCAAATACTTACCGAAGACACTGTTCATAAGGCACATAAATGTAGATGGTGCATTTGTGAGACCAAATGGTACCACTACAAACTCATAATGTCCATACCTTGTCTTTAAGGCTATCTTATGAATGTCTTCATCCTTGGTTCTCACCTGATGGTAACCAGACCTCAAGTCAATCTTGGAAAATACCTTTTCTCCTCTCATTTGATCAAAGAGGTCATCAATCCTAGGTAAAGGATATTTATTCTTCACATTAACCTTGTTCAACTATCTGTAATCAATACATAACCTGAGTGTACCATATTTTTTCTTTACAAACAGAACCGGTGCTCCCCAAGGAGACACACTCGGTTGGATATACTTCTTTTCCAACAACTCTTGCAGCTACATATTCAATTCTAGCATCTCTAGTGTACTCATTCTGTAGGGTGGCTTGGACACTGGTGCTGCTCCTGGCACAAGTTCAATGATGAAATCAATTTTCCTCTACGGAGGAAGCCCTGGAATCTCATCAGGAAACACATCCTTGAATTCCTGTAACACCTGATAGTCCTCCAACCTAGGAGTTTCATCTCCTGTTGGTTCGAGAATATGAGCTGCATACAATTGGAAACCCTCCCTACAGAACTTCTTCAACTACATTGCTGAAACCTGTCTTACTGAAATTACCTTCGGAATACCTTTCACAACTACCCGGTTTCCTTCTTCATTCATGCATTCAAAAGTCTTGTTATAATAGTCAAGATTCACTCGGTGAGCTTCTAACCAATCTATTCCAATGAGAACATCATAGGAACCAAGCGGTAGAACATTCATATCTACACAAGTGATCAATCCACCCATAACCAATTGACATTTCTCTACCACTTCACTGACCTTTCTCTTAGTCCTAGTGGCTAGCTGAATTAACCAATATTTTCTATGCTTGGCCTTCTTAAAAGCACAAATCTCCACTACCCTAGGAGTAATGTAAATATGAGTAGAACTAGGGTTAATAAAAATAGAAACAGATTGTTCAACAATATTACCTGCAAATTCAACCATAGTTGACTGATGATAGGCCTGGCAGTCCTCCAGTGCTGCATAAATTCTAGGGACTGCCCTTACTACTTGACCCACTATTTCTGCTTCCTGAATGTTATAATATGGCCTTGCACTTTCATTCTCAAGTGGACAATATCTGCATAAGTGGTGTCCTTCACATTTCCAACACTTAAGTGGACCTTTATTCTGATGTGGCTCTTTAGGCTTTCCACCTGTCACTCCAACGGGATTACTCGCAGCTTGGGATGGCTACTTTTGCTTATTCCTGAATCTAGAAGGTTTGAAACCTTTCTTTCTTTGGTCAAACTTCTCATTCTTCTTGTCCTTCCATGTCTTATGGTAATCAAGTTTACCTTTGATTTGCTCATAGCAATATTTAGCCTTTCTTATTGCTTCTTCGAGAGTTCTTGGCTCATAGAACTCAATTCTATCTTTGTAGGCTTGAGGCAATCCACTTAGAAACCGCTGGATTTTTTCTTTTTCATTTTTGATGTACCGAACATAACTCAACAATTCCAAGAATTTATTTGTATATTGATCCATGGTATGTTGTCCCAATCTCAGCTCATCGAATTCCTTGATCTTGTCATCATAATACCTGTTGGAAAGGTATTTATTCCTGAAATACTTCTTGAACTGTTTCCACTTCAGTTTCCTTTCACTGATCTTCTTTACCTGCTTGAAGTGTTCCCACTAAATGGATGCCCTTCCATTCAGATTGAATATGGCAACTTGTGCCTTCATGTTTCCTGAATAATCCTGCACCTGAAAGTACTTCTTTATCCCAAGAATCCAAGCCTTAGCTTCTTGTCCCATCTTTATCTCACCATCAAATGTAGGTGGTTTAGCTTTCCTAAATTCATCTCGAGAGCGATCCATATGGTGCCTTCTTCTTTTCCTTTTATGAGAAGATGAACTTGTATCTCCACTGAATTCTTCAGATTTAGATGATCCACTGGAAGTCCTTCTTATTCTCCTAGTGCTACTCTTACTGCCTTCTAGTCTTGATGTACCTCATCTGGAATCTATATTTTTTTTGTAAATCTGTCAAACTTTGCAATATGGTAGCATTCAATTGATGTTGCTCTTCCTGGGCTTTAACCAAGCTTCTCATGGTGGCTACAACCTCAGATGGTGTCTGCTGGAATTTCCTTACATTAGACTCTATGTCCTCACTTCCATTACGGAAATTTTCTCCCATGGCATCTTCTGCTCGCTCGTAAGAATCCCGAGCATCATACCCATCATGGGTTCTCATGATTGAACCACCTCTTGCTTTACCACACTATTCTTTTTGGAGTACTGCTCTTGGAAATTATCTATAGTTATACAAATGTGTTAGTAGTAAACTGTTATATGCATACATTAATGTAAATCAAAACTACTTACCTTTTTCTTATGGAAATTTCATAAAACAACAATTATGGTAAAACACAGAATTTTCCCTATTTCTTTTCAGCCCTGTGACCACTGATAATCTGTTGAAATCCGTTGAAAATCGACTGAAATACAGTCGAAAACTACTCGAAAAATCACTGAGAAATGCCTTTGAAAAACCCAAATATTTTTAGGCCCATTCGGACCCTCTTCCAACTATTCTGCCGACACTGCAGTAGTCAAACCAACTACACTTCTGATCTACATCGGCAAGCAGATTGACTATTCATCGACGGTCTGTTCGCTTACTCCCTTCCGACGTTTCGACGGTCAAACCACTAATCATTAGGGGAATTTTGGGGTCTAAAATGGGCCTCCTAAGGAAAATAATAAAATAATAGTTAAAATAATAAAATAATATTGATTAATTTTGGAGGAAGAAAGAAAAAAACTACTTTTTGTGTTCGTATTTTCGACATATCTCCCTGTGTTTTTACTCAAATTTCGATCGGGAGAGCTCATTGGATGCGGAATTTGATTCCGCATCCAACAAGCTCTCCTGATCAAAATTTGAGTAAAAACACAATGAGATATGTCGAAAATACGAACAAAAAAGTAGTTTTTTTTAATGACAAATATGTCAATTCAACCATTATGGTTGACTTATTTTATTGAAATTCTATTGGTTCTTGAATTCTAACTCACAAAAACATATTTTGGCACGTTTTCTTGTAAGGCCCATTTTATACCCCAAATTTCCTCTAATGTCCTCGCTGCGCATCGACAGTCTGTTGGTTTATTTCTCTCCGACGTTTTGGGTCTTCAGCGATCTAACCCTCTGAATCTGCAACGGTGATGAAATTGTCTATTCATCGGTGGGTAAAATGACTAAATTTCCACTCTGTATCGGCGAGAAAATCATCTGTTGATCGGGTGCACAGTCTCTTTAGCAGCCGCAATGACGGAAAGCATTCTTACTTCGGTTTCTGCGGCAATCGACTAGGCTTTCGATCGGCGAGTTAATTTTCTTATTCCTTCCATTGCATCAGGCCCACCGCTGGTCTATTCCCTCCCGTCGTACGGTCCTTAATCATCTATCATTCTGAATTTCATCGGTGATAGCATGGGTGAACGTGTTGCGTTGGCGGCTGGGTGCCCTACGTACCGGACGATTAATCATCAAGCCTTCTACAACAATGGTCCAAAGTCAAACTAAATATTCCACAACTCCTGAATTTTTTGGTGGTCAGTGTCTTTAGAAGCCACGGCATCGGTGCTTGGAGGGACTCCTTGTCGGGCGGTTAGTCTCTTCGATCTTCGCAATGGCAGACGCATCAACAAACTTCAATTGCCATAGCTCATTGGAAACCACATCCTCTGAGTATCGGTGACGTGATAAGCTAACCGTCGCCGATGGCCAATGATTCGGGGACTTAGAAAAATTTTCAATTTTTCTCTTCTATCTTCCTCTTCCTTCCATCGATTCCGTCAGCTCCTTCTCCCTTATCTTCACCTATCAAAGCAACTGCTTGTTGCCGATAATGTTCACTAAGCACCGTGGCACCAGCGAACTAAAGGGCTAGTGCATCAACAGATTGGTTCATTCAACAGCCACAATTGCAGCTTATCAACTTCCATCTTCCTCCGATCGGTGGCCCAATCTGCTAAGCATCGGTGAACTGAAGCATAACCCGATCGGCATCGGCAGTCGGAACTCTTCTTATCGGAAGACTAGTGTTCTAGGCTTTCGCAACGACGGGTGCACAAACCACTATCTTCTTCTGATGACCAATGTTTTTGTCACTTAGAAAAATTTTGAACTTTCTTTTACTGTGTCGACGGTCGAAGGCTCTATCTGTCGGAAGGATAGTCCTCTAGCCACCCGCAACGGTGGGTCTACAATCCCTTGATCCCTTTCGTTGTTCATCGGCGATTAATATTACTAACATGCTTCGATGGCCGACGAAGTAAACGCTTAGAATATTTCGGAACTTCTGTGCCATTGATGGTCAGATCAACTATTCATTGGGTGGATAGTCCTTTGAGTAGCCACAACGGTGGATGCATCATCTGCTAACCTCCACTGGTGTTTCGACGATCGCTTCATCCTAGTGGCGCCGATCACTAATGATTTTAACACTTAGGCGAATTTCATGGATTTCCTTGTTGCAGGCCCCTCGTTGGGTGGTCTCCCGACTAGATGATTCGATGCATCGGCAGGACTTTAGACTAAGTCCTCCGATGATCCAATGATCCCAATACTTAGAATAAATTTCCAAAAATTCTCTTGTAATGTAGTTTTCTTCTGGCAGTAGATAACCTACCTCTGTTAACTGATCTGTCATGGCCCATTCAGGCCCATGCTGCAACCATAGCTCTGATACCACACCGTAACATCCACGACCCTTTTCCCGATGAAGAGGACGCTACGATACATAAAATCATCCCATAATATAGCCCCATGAACATGAAGATATATACATATAGTGCTGAAGCATGATAATAAAAACATAAAACATTTTATGAAGCATAATCACTCATATACACAATGGAAGCAAAACAAATCAATTAACATTCATGCATATATAGATCAACATTTAACATGTATATCCTCATTCATCAATGGAAAATATATAATGGCAGACACAAGTTAGGCAAGAGTACTTATCTTTATAGAGAACTTGTTCTGCTACCAGCTATGTCGCTGCAACGTTTCACCCAACCATAGGCCCGCGTGCTCCTTAATCTCTTAGCAACGCTGCCACCCCTGAGCCAGGCATGATTCCCCAAGGAATAAGGAACTTAAACAGACTTTCACATAGCCATGGATATCAACACCACAAGGGTACACAGTTCAGCCAAGCCAACACAGTTGGGTTTATCAGGCGAACAACAGATCAGCCAAGCCAACAAAGTTGGGTTTATCAGGCCATCTAGGAGCTAGGAAAGGCTAATGCTAAGCTGGTGAGCTCACTGAAGAGCTACAGACAACAACACCAGATCCAACCTGGCTTCTAGAACACCCAAACACACCCAACACAAGGAATTCAGTCCCTTCTCTACAACGCAGTCCCTCAGACCCTGATCTTCCCTCCAGTGCTCTTTAGGGGTTGTGGAGAAGAAAGTCAGCTCAGTAGCTCTGTCGGTGTGGTTCTCAACCCACCAGGTTTATCAAGCACCTCAGGCCCTCAATCACCACTCTAGTGTAGTTCGAGGATAAAACCGCTGCATGCAAACAACCAAACAGAGCTATTCAAGCTTTTACAGGGGAAAACACAGTTCAACAATCATGGACAACCAGCAGTCTGCAATGCTATGAACCCTCAGCACCGATTCTTAATACCATCGCTGGATTAACTGCACAGACTGGAAAATGGGAAGAGAACAAAACTCCCAAACTGTGCGGGATGGAAAAAGACACGGCTAAACACAATGTGGAAGAAAATTACGGTCATGACCCAACAATAGAGTAGAAGTCTTCAACTCATGATTCAACGATGGAAAAATGACAGAACATTATGCATCCTGGAAATGGTGGAAAAAGACATAGACTCTGTGTGAACAGAGGAAAGAAAAAATCCACTAGCCCCCCTGAATTTGTGAGGCAAAGGAGAACTATCTTCTGCGTGAACGAGGAAGAAAACCCACCAACTATCAATCCTGAGAGAGAAGGTGAACCCCCAACAATGGAATGGGGATTCCTTTAACTCCCTTGCGTGAAGGAACTGAACAAGCTCACGATCACGGTAGTGGACAGGCCAACAAACGCATCATGGAGAGAGAGTGAGCAGGCATGGGCATGGTATTTTTTGCCAACCAATTCGCTGTCCCAAATAACCAATAGAAAACCAAGGTGGTGGGAGTAAAAGAGAGAGGTGACATGTGGCTCTTCCCCATGACTCAAAGTTCGACATCCCCCCCTTCCTTATCCTTTGGAATCATGCCCCTTCTCAATTTAGTTGTCACGGACATAGCTGGTTGGGTTATTCAATTAAAATGCATGTTTACATGATGCCATAATTAAATATATGCCGTATGTCCCGATATACCATTGGTGACCATTCCCAAAACATAAACACAACATAACCAGATTGATGGTGGGGTCTTGGCCTTTAGCTCTGCATTAAGATTATTTACAATATACGTATCATGTATTTTTAATGTAAGCGAGGTTAAAACCGTGGTATTACAATATATCATTGAGTTTGCAGTTGATACTATAAGCTCATATAGTGAGGCTGAAAGAAATTTTTTCCAAGGACCCTAAAGAAGATATCCGCTATCTATCAGTACATGGATTAAGTTGCTCATCTATGAGAAGGGTGTCTTGCCATTGAGTAGTTGAGTTGAATAACTATGAAGGAGGCTATGTCGCAGATGACCTTTTAAGAAAATGGGAGAGGGTGAGTTGAGATGTTCCCTAGAAATATAGAACTAGAATTCATAAGGAGTGGAAGGAGATTCAGATCAGGGAAAATAAAAAAGATTGAAAGAGGGCGACATAATCCTAGTCTGTTCAAGGAGAGTGAACATGAACTTCAGTTGCACGAAGATGAAGGGTCTTGCGAAGAGGAGGACTATAGGCCAATATCTGAAGGACCAGAGGAATTAGAAGAATATACAGAGACACCAAGATCGCGACACAACTACATTACACCAGATCAAGATTCACATCCCTAGAAAGGACTGATAATACCGATAGTGCTAGTACTACGACTAGTAGGCAAGAGGGTTCACCTCCTTTGGATCCATTACCAAAGAATCCAGAAGTCGAATCAATGGTTGAGATGGATATTTGGTTACCTACATTCAATGGGAATGGAACAGAAGACCAAGAGGAACACTGGTTCCTCTATGAAGCTGTTTGGATGGTTCGCTTAGTTCATAATGGGGAAATAAGGAAGGCGTAGATGATCAAGACTCTAAGAGGTCACACGGTGGATTGGTTTATGAATTTCTGTGATGCACCGGATGAAACACCGTAAAATAATCTAGACAAGATCTGAGCTGCAATGATATCTGAGTTCTAAAAACCAAAGTATGAGTCGCAGTGCATCACTGAGATCAAGGAGATAAAACAAGCATTGACAGAGTCAGTTTGGGACTTTGACCAGTGCTTTAAAACTTTGATGGCCAAGGTAAGTTTCCAGATGTCAGATGTGCAGCACCAAGAATGTTTTATTACTGCACTATTACCCGACATCCAAGGACCGTTAATGCAACAAAATATTGAGTTGCATAAATAAGCGTTGGAGTTAGAAATGAAGCTATAGGCCTCGCCCATTGGCGACGGTGCTGCATGAATGGTGAAAATTCAATCCTTGTTGGCTAACATGATGATACAACTACAGGACATCAAGAAGGTTAAGGAAGCACAAGAATACTTATGGTGCACATAATGTAGAACGCACGAGCACACTAAGGATAACTTCCCGACCTTCATGAACTATATCGCGTCAGGTGCACCAAACCCATTAAATGGCCATGGGTTACTATGGTGTCGCATATGCTAGTCTAGAGGGCATCGCGATGAGGAGTGTATATATTTTCAAAAGGTTGTAAGTACTCTGTCAAACCTCTTTTGTAAATTTTGTAAGTCAGTAGGGCATGAAGAAAAATACTGCAGAGCATACCAGCTCTTGAAAGAAAAGACTGTTGACACCTACTTAATGAAAAATGAAGGGCCTGCTCAGGATGATTCGACACAAGCATTGTATCAGCCTGCGCAGTTCCCACCCAATCAATACCAAAATCAATATCAACCTCAGTATGCGCCTCAACAGCCATATGCACAACAAAATCACTACCAACCACACTACCAACATAACCAATACCCACCATGGCAACCACATCCGCAAGGAAGGGGTGGTGGAAACTTTAGAGGAAGAGGCAGAGGAGGAGGACTTGGTAGAGGAAGAGGTCAAGTTACGTGCTATAACTATGGAAAACCTGTTCACTACACCAGATATTTATTAGAACCTCCAAAGACATGTTCATATTGTAAGGGACAAGACCATAATGTGGAGCCATGTCCTCAGTTGATCGTAAAATGGAAAGCAAGGACTATCGTAGGAACTAACCCTGCGCAGAACGTGAAACCAAATCCCAACATGAATTTTTCTCCAAGAAAAGGACCCTCTCATTGAAGGATAATGAGATAAGAGTGGTTTCTCCAATTGATCCATTAGAGGGATAGAGATACATTGATCCTGTATATAATGATGGACAGGATGACTACCTCAACCAAATCTACAATGTTACAGCATTACAAGAAGACTACATCAATCCGACAGCGGACGGAAACCTGATTTGGAAGAGTGCTAGTTCCTGCACATCTGACTCAGGGGAATCATTGGAGAATTGAAAAAACATGCTACATGAAGTCTCCATGAGGAGGTGTGTAAGGGTTACCAGGTCTTTGCGATGGGTGGAGAATGAGCCGTGCGAGCTACCCACCTATGAGGGTTTACCTAACCTTGTGACCTTCTTAACTGAGTTTGAAGGACTTGTAGTGGAGTTGCAACGCTTATCTGCGCTAGATCATGCACTAAAAGCTACACCCTCTATATGGTGGGTTGCACATAAGAAGTCTATAACAAATTGGCCATAGTGCAGAAGATTGATGGAAGTTAGATTTAGAGAAGAGGTCACCTTGGTAAATCGTAAGTATTCAAGGTTAGAAAACCCCGTGGAGCATCCTAATCAATGTCACATCATATTTGTAGAATACCCAAGGCAGGAGTGGGTCCATCATTTCATACATACATTGGAAATGACACCTAGAACCTGGTATGCATCTATGGAATTGCGACGAGGAACCCAAGAATGGGAAGGGCTCACTAAGTAGTTTGCGCATACATTTGAATTTGCGGATGAGCACCCTACAATCGATGCTGCGCTTCAGGCAATAAAGGACAAAGTATTTGCTGAGATCCCTGTTGACAACTCTCACTAGTAGAGTGGGACAATTCAACAATGGATGGCTTGTTATAATCTAGCTGGAGATCAAGATGATGATATGACTAACATAAACATACCAGAATCAGAGGGTACATGAGAAGTGGAAGGAAGTGGCATTTCAAGTGACTAGTTCCTCAAGCCTTTAAAAATTAAGAAAGTAAACATTGGGTCGCCAAAAAACCCAAAGTTCACCAATATAGGAGATTATTGGGATGAAGAGACAATTGTGAAAAACATAGATTTACTGCATGAATATCAAGACCCATTCCCTGCTAACTTCTTAGAAATGAAGGGATTAGTGGGAGACTTAGAGGAGATGAAAATACCCCTGCGACTAGATGCTAAACCCAGTAAGCAGGGACCATATAGGATGAATCCCAAGTATAAAGAAAGGGTAAAAGTAGAACTGGATCATATGCTCGACACTTAAATTATTGAACATGTTAAGGAGTTAGAGTGATCCAGGATAAGAAGACAACAGGTGAAGTCAGGATCTATGTCGAATTAAGGAAGCTGAATGACGCATGCTTGCAAGATCCATTCCCAACACCATTTACAGATGAAGTACTTGAAAGTGTCAGAGGGAAAGAGGTGTATTCATTTACTGATGGCTATTCTGGAAATCATCAAGTCAGGATTGTGAAGGAATATCACCACAAAAAAACCTTTTTCATTGAACGAGGATGCTACCAGTATACGGTAATGCCCTTTGGGCTCAATAATGCACCTGCTATTTTTTCTAGAATAGTAGTGTCTTCTTTTAAAGATTTTATTCATAAATTTCTTGAGGTATAATTTGATGATTTGACTGTGTTTGGTCTAGTAAGAGACCATATTGAGAGTTTGTGCATGATTCTAGACCATTGTCGCAAGTATCATATTGCGCTTAATTCAAAGAAATGCATTTTATGCGCGCCATTTGGTGTGCTGTTGGGTCATGACGTATGTCGTGATGGTATCTTAGTCGACCATACAAAGATTACGATTATCTTGGACTTACCACCACCTACATCATTCACAAAACTCAGATCGGTGTTAGGACACACATGCTACTACCAGAATTTCATAAGAGGATATGCAACGATCATTGCACCTATGGAGAAACTGTTGAAGAAAGACACAAAGTTCCAGTGGACAACAAGATGTCAGGAAATCTTGGATAAATTGAAGACTGCAATGGCCACCGTGCCAATACTTGTATTCCTATATTGGAAGAAGGATTTACATGTCCATGTTGATGCATCCTCTGTCGCACTCGGCATAGTACTAACGCAACCAGGAGAGGGTGTGCTTGACCACCCTATTGCTTTCGCAAGTAGAAAACTATCAAAAATAGAAAATAACTACACAACGATAGAAAGAGAGGCCTTTCTATGGTCTATGCACTTCAGAAATTCCAACACTATTTGTTGGGTGGACATTTTCAGATGTAAAGTGACCATTCAATGCTGAAATATCTAGTCAACAAGCCAGTGCTGGGGGGGAAGATCTGTAGATGGCTTCTCCTGTTTCAAGAGTTTGATTTTGAGGTCATTGTTAAACCTGGTCAACTGAATGTTGGACCAGACCACCTATAAAGGATAGAGAGTGGTGAAGAGCCAACCAACTTGGAAGATAATTTTCTCGATGCGCAACTATTTGCAATCCACACAATGGATGACTAGAACCATGAGTTTAATGCCATCATTCAATTTTTGAGTATAGGATATGCACCTGAACGAATGTCGACTAATCAGAAGAAACACCTGGTCATATATGTACTCTGTTTACCTAAACCACCTAATAGGAAGCTCGATTTATCTGTTGGCCTATGAACCTATAGGATATGTACTCTGTTGACCTAAACCACCTAATACCAGTGTAAAATATTTCCTGCATTCAAAATAGAACGGACTGTCAAAACTTTTAAAGCTTGAGGGAAAAAGAGTTGTTAGGTCATTAACAGGGCTTTAAAATTACATTGAATTCAGTCATTGAAAGCAGATGGGAAAAAGTGGGAAGACCAACAAGGCTGAGCCCACTGAGCTGAATTAGGTGGACCAGTTTCCAGGTTGTGCAGAGCTTTTTCAAAATGCTGGATGGTTAGATTTCTTCAAGAATGTTGATGGTTACAACACTGAGGTCTCTTATAAATTTTCCCAAGGTTATAACCAAGACATGGTAGCATTTAATACTCTGAAGTTTAAGTTGACTGTGGAGTTAGTTTCTGAATCCATAGGAGTCAGAAATGAAGGAGAAATGTGGTTTAAAAAGTTGCCATTCACCTTCAATGCCCAAAGGTATCTTTTACCTGGAATTATTCCAGACTGGAGCAAAGGAGTACTAATCCAGAATTTCAGAGATGAATGGGTAGAGCCCATTAAAGTTATTCAAAGCTATATTACCTGTGAAGGGAGATATGCTTATGTATTTAAATATAATTTTAGGTTTCTACCGCACCTGGTTGGTGAATCAAAGATGAGTCTTCCTTTCTTTTTGTTTAAAAGTTTGCAGAAGATGTCAAGCAGGGTCAGGGAGCATCATGATCACACTACACAATCCATTTTCCATCATGGATTAATCAAGATAATTATCAGTACTGCTCTGCAAAGAGAAGGGAAGACATGGGACTATTTTCTCTTTTGGTCTAGTTTCCAAATTAAGCAGGAAGAGCCAACCAAAAAACATGTGGACAAGGGGCAAACCCTAATTAGGAAACTAGGTAAAAAGGTCAAGTCTGAAGATAAAAAAGATGTTAAACTTGAAAAGGTGACAGAACCATCAAAGGAATACTATGAACCTCAGCAGCTTTCAGCTGACAGTAAAGGTAAAGGTTTGCTATTTATAAAAAAGGAAGATCATCCTATGCAAAATAGGGCACCTACAGAAGCTCTCATGAATGAGAAAACTGTTGTGACAGAAAAAATTGCAGTGGAGGAAGAGGATGCCAAGGTCCAACATAGAATCCCTATTACTATTTTATCTGAAGATGAAGGATATTTGCTAGAGGGAGATGAGTTGAAAGTCTAAGATGAAGCTGGGGTTGGTACATACAGGGAATTCTCCAGTCAAGAAGATAAGACAATGAGGCCAAAGAAAAAGAAGACCAAAGTCAAAGTTATGGAGTTTGCTACAGTTAGACATCAAGGAAGAACGTTGAAGATGCTGGGAGAGTTTGCCCCAGGTTGCAGGCCTAAGACAAGACCTAAAAATAAACTAAGGCTGAATATGAAAAAGCTATTGAACCCTAGGTTAAATACAAAAGAGGTTACTGTGCTTGATGATGATTCTTCAGATGAAAAGATATAATCTAGTAGTGGTGATTGCAAAGGAAAGAAAGCATTGAAGTCAGTAGAACAGTCCAGTCTCATCGAGACTAAACTTTCAGCTGTGTTTTTGGAATTAAGAGAGGAAATGCTGAAAGAACAACATAGAAAGGAAACTGAAATATCTTATGTTGAAGACCAGAAGTTGATTGATGAAATTGCACCAACTAAAATAGTTAATCAGGAAAACCCTAGTGTACATGGTGTATCTTCAGAACTACTGCCAGAGGATGAAGACATTTTCAGAAAAATGAACATCCCATGGCTACCTAGCAAGCTACAGGATGAAGCAGTAGGCAAGGCCTTCGATTCAGAAAAGGAGAGCCTGCAAAGAACCATCAAACAATATAAGCATCAAATGGAGTACATGCAAGAAACCAATTATGGTTTGATCCTAGCTAACAGAAGATTCAGGGAGGAATTACAAGAAGTAAATGATCATTATCAAGAGCTTACTGCAGTCTCTAAGGACGCCCTTAAAAGAAAGAGATACTCAGATTTACACTGTGCAGAATTGAAGCAGACTGTCAGAGGCTTACAGTAGCAGAATGAAGACCTTTCAAGAAGGATAGTAGATATGGAAGCTGAATAGAAAAGAGCTAAGAAGAAGGCCCAAGCTTTGGATGGAATAGCATTATTGGCAGAAGCTGCCAAAGACCTTTGAGTATTGATAGTTAGGCGTTATTTGTTATGTTTTTCTTTAGAAATACTTTAGTTAGGTAGTTACTTGTTATGTCTTTTGAAGAAATACTTTATTTTGTAAATGATAATTTGACATTATCCCATTGATGAGTTGGCTGAAGACAGTTAGGGTTTAGACCCTAACTGATTTTTTGAGAAACAATATTTAGGTAGATGAGAAAGAGAACAAAGGGTTCGATTTTTGGCTGGCTTAAGGAGGTCTTGGACTTGTTTATGAGCTAAGTACTAAAACTATCATGTGTATTTGATGAACATAATTATGAAATATATGATCTATATCACCCTTCAGTCTGTGTTTTAGCTTCATTTTGAGTTTGTTTAGCTACATGACTGATAAATTCATTGCTGGTTTATGGTTTCTTTGCTTGTAATGCTTGTCAGTTGTGAATGAACTTTAAGATTACATTCTGATTGGTACATGGTGATTATATTATGCATCTCTGTTCTTATTTATTTATGATTGAGTTCCTGCTTGGTTTATGAGTGTATTCCCTTCAGTCACCAAACTTTATAACCAAGAAAACCTTTCAAAAACCCTTAAACCTAGTTTTCTTTGATTTAATATTTGAGATTGTGTTGGCTTGTTTCTTTGTGGCCTGGAAACAATTTCTGGCACAAACATATTCGGTGCCGTTGCCGGGGAACGAAATTGAAAACATATTTTTCCCTGGGATACTTATCATTTCATTGGTTTTAGGAGGTGAACCTAAACCAACATATCTTTAAGGCTACTTTTCACCAAAGTTTGTCACAGTGGCTGCTAGAGGAGTTGGAACTAGGAACATACCTATTTCACCATTGCAGTTGGGTGTTACAGACCCTGAATAGATATTAAAGACAGTAAGGAAAATTAGAAGGTCTCAATCTTTATCATCCCTATGTGACCCTGACCAATTGAGTGGTTCATCAAATTTATCTTTGCTAAGAAAAGAAGAAGAAACCTCACCTTGGTTAAAGCCTATTATTCCTGATAGCAGTTTCCAAGTTTTTACTAATCCTCAAACTTTCAGAAAAGCCAAAACTGCCTCTCCTAGTAAGATACCTCTTTTTCAACTGAAATTAGGTAAAAACCCCTTTCAACCAAGTTCCAGTCAAAACTCTTCATCACCAAAGTTAGTCAATCCAAAAATGGCAGCCCAAAATCATCCCATAGACATGATGGACCGGATTGTTGCAGCTAGATATGCACCATTGGTCTTGCCTCATCCTTTAAATGCATTGCCTGGAGGTGATTATCAAAAATATCTTCCTAGGTTTAATGGACAGGGGGAAACCACAACTGAAGAGCATTGGGAAGCTTTCCTTAGCTATGATGATAACCAAAACATTGAGGCCAAGGATGTATGGATGAGAATGTTCGTGCAGAGCCTTGATGGAGATGTAAGGAAATGGTTTAGAGAGCTGCCTGCTAACTCAATCACTATCATTGAAGAACTACGTGATCTCTTTATGAGACAATGGGGTGATACTAAAGACCATACATACTATATAACTGAGTTTGGAGCTATTAGGAGGAAAAAGGTTGAAACTATTGCATACTTTTCAAAGAAGTTTAACAAGATGTACAGTAGAATTCCTGCAGAAATAAAGCCTACTGAAACATCTACAAAACTGACATATGCAAATGCTTTCGATCATGAATTTTCCTTATTACTAAGAGAAAGGAGGCCTATTTCTTTACTAAATATGCAGGATGCAACATTGGAGGTAGAATCTAATATACTGGCTTCAAATAGATTGAAGAAGGAAACAACTCAGCAGCTGTATGATAGAAAAGGAAAGAAGGAAGCAGCCCCAGGAAGTTCTGCTTCTCATTCTGCTGAAGGGAAAATTGATGAAATGGCTAAGTTGGTGAAGATTCTTACTGCCAAATTGAACAAATTAGAGCTTGATAAAAATTCCAGCAAGCCTTCTCCAGAAGGTGAACAAAATCCTAATAATCAGAACCAGGTCAGAAGGAAATTTGCTCCCCATTTCATGCATAGAGAACGAAGGAATACTGATATTCAGCGGGAAAGGAGAGAGAATGAGGACCAAAGAGTGCCACCACCTCTTCAAAACAATGTTTCTAATGAAGAAGAGGTTGATGATGAGATGATATTTGAAGATACTAACCAAGATATGAATCATTTTGGAGAAGGACTGGCTGGGGGTTTTGTCACTGAAGAAGAATTTCTAAATGCAGAATGCTATGATGCTGACATGTTCGAAACAGAAGACGATCTAGGTCTGGAAAAGACTGCTGTAACTGCTGATGTCTGTCAAAATGAGCTCAAGAAGACTGTAAATCTGAGGTCAGGTCCAAAACAGGAGGTATAAATCTCGAAAAAGAAGGCAGCTGTCCCTGCTAAGCAGTCATCTGATCTTGTGACAGAAAAGAGACAAGTTTTAGAAAAATCAAAGAAGACCACAGAGGTTGAAGAGGTAAGTAAAACTGTTCAGAATTTCAGCCTAGAAAATGAATTAGGCAAGTTAAAGATTCTTGTACCTTTAACTGAATTAATGAAAAAACCTTTATATAAAGAATCAGTCCTTAAAATGCTTAATTCAACAAGCAATCAGCCTATTTCAGACACAGTAAATTTGCAAGAAGAAAACCCTAGGATTTTCATTGGATCAACCTTGGCTGAAAAGACTGAAAATGAAGCAGGTGCTTCACCTCCATTCTACATCACCCTGACAGTCCATGAACAGATGATTCATAATTGCTTGTTAGATTCGAGAGCCTCACACAATTTAATGCCAAAGGCTATTATGGAGGCTTTAGGTTTGAGTATTACCAAACCCTACCATGATTTGTATGCCTTTGATTCCCGAGCAGTGAAGTGTTTAGGGGAAATAAAGGACATGGTTGTCAGCCTGGCTTAGTTACCCATGAAAAGTGTGATCATGGATGTTGTGGTAGCTGATATTACACCGAAGTTTGGGTTACTTTTTTCTAGTTCTTGGGCAAAGAAGGTTGGTGGGACCTTGCAAATGGATTCATCATATGCTACTATTCCTGTGTTTGGAGGATAAAATAGAAGGCTGTAGATAGAGATTCAGTTTGCTTACATTGTGACAGATGACAAGAACCCTACCAACCACCCATTGTACGATGTTGATAAAGACCTGGGTACTTGCATGTTACGTTTCAGTGATGATGACAATACTGCTGGTTGGTTACAGGTTGAAAAGGAACAGCCAGTAAAATGCAGCAGAGAACAGGAGGATGAGTTGTGGCAATTATACTTTGATGGATCCTCTTGCAAAGAAGGTGCCAGAGCAGGGGTTCTACTTATATCCCCTGGAGGTGAAATAGTAAAGCTGATGTATAAATTAGATTTTATTACTACAAATAACACTACTGAATATGAAGATTTTTTGTTAGGTTTAAAAGCTGCTAAATATTTAGGCATTCAACAGATTTCTACATTTGGCGACTCCTAACTAGTTGTTCAGCAGGTGAAGAACAACTATCAAGTGATGCAGGGTTTACTGAAAGTCTATCGAAATGAGGTATGGGACATTATTGAAAATTACTTTATAGCTTTTAACATTACCTATATTCCAAGAGACTATAATCAAACTGCAGATTCATTGGCCTTGGCTGCTACACACTTTAGAATCCCCAAGACCACTCAGTTGAGATATCCCATTCAAGTAAGGTACATACCATATGTACCTAATAATGTAAGGTAGTGGAGAGTGTTTGAAGATGAAATTGAGATTAAGAGGTTCCTAGAGCTTACCCATGAGTTTTCAAATTCCATAATTGATCAAGAGGAAGATGAAGAAGATGGACAGGTGGAAGAGATTGCTGAAAATGAAATAGCTGGACACAAAATCATTGAATTAAAAAGCAATTTCATCCCAAAGGGTTTGGTACCTTTGGAAAGGATCTTTTCAAAAGATGATACATTCTTAAAACTTGTTGTACAGTCCTCAGAAGAGAATGTGGTGGATTGTAACATTGGCTCAGCAGAACATCCTAGAATGGTCAAAATTTCTAAAGCACTTACAACTGAACAAAGAAACGGGTATATTAAACTGTTAAAGGAGCATGTGGATGTTTTTGCATGGTCTTATGAGGAATTTAGAACTTATGACACAGGAATCATACAACATAAAGTCCCTTTAAAACCTAATGCCAAACATTTTCGTCAGAAATTAAGGAGGATTAATCCAGCTTGTTTCCTGTTATTGAGAAAGAGGTGAAGAAGTTGTTGGATGCCAAAATCATAGTGCCTCTTAGGTATTCTTCATGGGTGGCTAATCTGGTTCCTGTTAGAAAAAAGAATGGAGAAATCAGGTTATGTGTTGACTTCAGAAATTTGAACATATCTTCCCTAAAGGATAACTATCCCCTGCCTAAAATTGAACAAATATTGTAGAAAGTAGTTGGGGCATAGAGGATCTCTATGGTTGATGGTTTCTCAAGGTACAATCAGATCTCCATGCATCTTGATGATAGGGAGAAGACATCCTTCACCACTCCTTGGGGAACTTTCATGTATGATAAGATGCCTTTTGGCTTAATGAATGATGGAGCTACCTTTCAGAGGGCTATGGATATTGCTTTTGATGGACAAAAGGACAAGTTTGTGGTAATCTACTTGGATGATATTACTATTTTCTCACAGTCAGATGATGAACATTTGAAGCAGACTTCCCTGAAATGTAGAAAATTTGGCTTGTCCTTGAATCCAAAGAAGTCACACTTTGCTGTACAGGAAGGTAAATTGCTTGGTCATTTAGTGTTTGCTGATGGTATAAGGATTGATCTTGAAAGGGTAAAAGATTTATTGAAAATATGTTTACCCAGGAGTAAAAAGGATGTTCAATCATTCATTGGTAAAATCAACTTTCTGTGTTGGTTTATACCAAACTTTGCTGAGACTATTAAACAGATCACTGTCATGCTGAAAAAGGATCAGGAAGTCAGATGGACCACAGAGGCAAGGAATGCTTTTGAGAAGATCAAAATGGGTCTTACTGAAGCTCCGATATTAGTAAGCCCAGTTTTTTCCAGAGAATTTCTTACATTCTCATTTGCATCAGAGGATACAATAGCAGCTATTCTGTTGCAGAAGAATAAGGAAGGATTGGAGCAACCTATTGCATTCTTCAGCAAAAATCTCAGGGATTCTGAAATGAAATACAATATCTTAGAAAAACAGGCCTATGCTCTGGTAAAAGCTTTAAAGTTTTTCAGAATCTATGTTCTGCATTCTAAAGTTATTTCATTTGTGCCTAATGCTGTTGTCAAAGATGTTTTAACACATCCTGATAGTGAAGGGAAAAGAGGCATGTGGATTGCTAAAATCATGGAGTATGATGTGGATATCAGACCTACCAAACTTGTCAAAGGACAAGGTTTAGCCAAGCTGCTGGCTGAATCAAATTATCAAGCTCTGGGATTGCATGTCATGGCTGAAGAGTTAGCTCAAGATGAAGATCAAGCAATTTTAGAAAAAAAAAGATCATGGACTATTATTCAGCATCCACATGGTATGTAGACATTGTGTACTTTCTATTGTTTTTGCAATGTCCTGAGCATTTTGATAGGAAAGCTACTATATCTTTAAAGCTTAAAGCTACTAAGTATTGTTTAGTAGAAGAGAAGTTATTCTGGAAGGACCCAGGTGGTATTCTACTCAGATGCTTGGATAAACCTGAAATTGAAGGAGTGATTTCTGAATCTCATGAGGGTGCTTGTGGAGGTCACAAGTACTGGAAGACAACAACATATATGATTTTAAGAGCTGGATACTATTGGCCCTCGTTTTTTGCAGATGTTTATCAACAGGTAAGAGCCTGTATCCCTTGCTAGAAATTTGTAGGCAAACAAAAATTGCTATCATTGCCTCTAAAACCTATTGCAGTAAGTGCTCCTTTCCAGCAATGGGGTCTGTATTTCATAGGAGAGATAAATCCAGCTTCCTCAGGACAACATAGGTGGATTCTAACTGCAACATATTTTTTTACCAAATGGGTGGAAGATATCCCTACTAGGAATGCCACAGACAAAGTAATCATGGAATTCATTGAAGAAAACATCCTGAGTAGGTTTGGCTGTCCTCAGAAATTAGTAACAGATAATGCAAAGGATTTCAAGTCCAAAGCAATGGAAGCCTTTTGTGAAAAGAAAGGTATCTTGCTGAAACATTCAACTCCTTACTATCCCCAACGTAATGGTTTGACTGAATCCTCTAATAAAAAAATCATTCAGAGTATCAGAAAGTTGCTCAAGCATAACAAGAGATCCTAGGATTCAATGCTGAAATATGCATTGTGGGCTGATAGGATAACCGTCAAACAAGCAATTGGAACTTCTCCATTCCAATTAGTGTATGGCACATAGGCAGTTTTTCCTGTTCAATTGGGAATCCCAGTGATGAAGTTTCTTCAGAATTGCCAGGAAGAACCAAATGATATGCAGAGAACGATTTATGAGATGATAGAGTTGCAACAGAATAGGGAAAAGGTAGAAGAAAGTGCACAGTTGTATAGATTGAAGATTAAAAGCAGATTTGACAGGAACATCAAAGAAAACACTTTCTTAGTTGGTGATATGGTTTTGAGGTGGGATGCAAGGAAAGAGCAAAAAGGGAAGCATGGTAAATTTGACAACCTCTGGTTTGGCCCTTTCCTAGTGTCTAAGATTCTGGAAAATAACACTTTTGTCCTGCAGTCTTTGGAGGGTGAGGAATTGTCAAGTCCTGTCAATGGACAATTCCTTAAGCATTTTTACAGTCTTTGAGGAGATTTTCACTTTTCATTGTATATACCGGTGTGAGTGAAGCATAATAAGGACTCCATAACCCAATGGAAGTTTTTTAGACTAGAAGGTAGCATAAAAGAAGGCACTGGTCTACAGGTTGTTGAAGCCTCACAGGGAGGACTTCATCCCGCAGTTGGAGCCAGATGTTAAGTCATGAACTTGCTTTTTTCAATTTTATATTTTGATTGTCATTTTTATTTTAAAGTTTGCTCATTTGCTTAAGTTTGCTCTTTTACTTACTTTAGAAAATTTTGGTTTTAAGTCAAATTTTTGAGTTTTGCCTTTAGATTTTTATTATTTTTTTGTTTCCTTGGGTTCTGAAGGGTTATATAGGACTAATATTGATTAAGGATGTCACAAATATACTCTAAGAGCAAGGTTTATCATATAAACCTTATTTAAATTCGAATTAATGACTAAAACATCGCCAAATTTGAATTTGAAATATTCTTGTAGCGCAACGAATGAAATTTTACACTACGGCGCTACAAGAATATCGCGGGCGTTAAAATCGCCGGTTTTTAAGCCAAATTCTCTGATGATTTCGATTTCTTGGTGACTAATCACATGTGTAAAGAGTTTTCATACGTGTTTCAGCAAAAATGATCGTGCAAACAGGTGTTGTCTAGAATGTGAAGGAGATCGTGGCGATCAGCAGTTAAGGTTAGGCGAATGATGACAGATTGAGGAAAGAGCCGAAATTGATGGGAAAGAAGTTCTCCATACATGCATTACGAAGCTGGAGACTAAGTGGAGCAAAGACATCTGCTTAAAATCTGAATTTCTCGTCGCGCCAGCTAGAAGTAAATTGAAGACTTGAAGACACTTGGATAGTTAAATTTGACAATCAGATAGTTCAAGGCTCGATTTTGAACATCTGCAGCAGGACCGGAATGAGGCATTCTGCGTTAACTTGGTCATGGCAGCTAAATTTAGGGTTTTTCCATTAAAATTGCTTATGTCAAAATTGATTAGGGAAAACATAAATTTATGCTTTTAACAAAGTCCTTTCGAAGAGATATCAGTCTAAGAGGTTTTTTTAAATGTTGTGGAAAGTGATAAGTTGAAAGGTAGCAGTTGCATTGAACAATTACTCTCTTAAAACCTGAAAATATGTTAAGGTCAAGATCTGTACAATTTGTGGCAACCAGGGTTTCATAGATTAACTTGTTACCTGTAAGAAATGCAATGAGTAAGCTGAGCATGTAAATTACATGCAGACCTTGTCTGATTAGGTGCCATAAGCTGACTGGTTTTATGTTGAATGCAAGTTGAAGCAGAAAGTTAGCAGACAAAATATTGCTCTCGTATGTTTCCATCCCCTAGCTAAACAATCACAATTTGATCTAAGAAGCAGGAGTTTGAGAGCCCTAATGCAAAATCCTTTTTGCAAAGAGATAGCTCATTAGTAGCATTGGAATGAGCCAAGGGTGCTATTTGTGCAGAATCACAACACACATATGTTTCCAGACATTCTAAAGATGGTCTTGCATCGAAATGAACATTTTGGAAGATAGTTAAATCCAGTAGCAGCTTTGTGAGAGGATTTTGGGTACTTTGTTGACCTAAACCACCTAATATCAGTGTAAAATATTTCCTACATTCAAAATAGAACAGACTGTCAAAAATTTTAAAGCTTTTGGGAAAAAGAGCTGTTAGGTCATTAACAGGGCTTTAAAATTACACCGAATTCAGTCATTGAAAGCAGATGGGAAAAAGTGGGAAGACCAATAGGGCTGAGCCCACTGAGCTGAATTGGGTGGACCAGTTTCCAGGTTGTGCAGAGCTTTTTCAAAATGCTGGATGGTTAGATTTCTTCAGGAAGATTGATGGTTACAACACCGAGGTCTCTTATAAATTTGCCCAAGGTTATAACCAAGACATGGTAGCATTTAATACTCTGAAGTTTAAGTTGTTTGTGGAGTTAGTTGCTGAAGCCATAGGATTCAGAAATGAAGGAGAAATGTGGTTTAAAAAGTTTCCATTCACCTTCAATGCCCAAAGGTATCTTTTACCTGGCATTATTCCAGACTGGAGCAAAGGAGTACTAATCCAGAATTTCAGATATGAATGAGTAGAGCCCATTAAAGTTCTTCAAAGCTATATTACCTATGAAGGGAGATATGCTTATGTCTTTAAATATCATTTTAGGTTTCTACAGCACCTGGTTGGTGAATCAAAGATGAGTCTTCCTTTCTTTTTGTTTGAAAGTTTGCAGAAGATGTCAAGTAGGGTCAGGGAGCATCATGATCACACTACACAGTCCATTTTCCATCATGGATTAATCAAGCTAATTATCAGTACTGATCTGCAAAGAGAAGGGAAGACATGGGACTATTTTCTCTTTTGGTCTAGTTTCCAAATTAAGGAGGAAGAGCCAACCACAAAACATGTGGAAAAGGGGAAAACCCTAATTAGGAAACTAGGTAAAAAAGTCAAGTCTGAAGATAAAAAAGATGTTAAACTTGAAAAGGTGACAGAACCATCAAAGGAAGACTATGTACCTCAGTAGCTTTCAGTTGACAGTAAAGGTAAAGGTTTCCTATTTATAAAAAAGGAAGATCAACCTTTGCAAAATAGGGCACCTGCAGAAGCTCTCATGAATGAGAAAACTGTTGTCACAGAAAAGGTTTCAGTGGAGGAAGAGGATGCCAAGGTCCAATAGAGAAGCCCTATTACTATTTTATCTGAAAATGAAGGATATTTGCTAGAGGGAGATGAGTTGACAGTCAAAGCTGAAGCTGGGGTTGGTACATATAGGGAATTCTCTAGTCAAGAAGATAAGACAGTGAGGCCAAAGAAAAAGAAGATCAAAGTCAAAGCTATGGATTTTGCTACAATTAGACATCAAGGAAGAATGTTGAAGATGCTGGGAGAGTTTGCCCCAGGTTGGAGGCCTAAGACAAGACCTAAAAATAAACTAAGGCTGAATATGAAAAAGCTATTGAACCCTAGGTTAAATACAAAAGAGGTTACTGTGCTTGATTGATCTGTAGGACCTCAACTTTAGTGCATTAAAAGTTTGTTGGGAAAGAGTGCGTGCAACAGGTTAATTAATGGATAGTAGCAGCAGAATTTAAATGCTCAGAACAAGAATGAAAACAAGACTGATAAACAAATGCCAAGCAGAAAACATAGAACCCAAAGTCACAGACAGAATTGATAAAGGAGTTCACCCCCTCCACTGGGCTACGTCTCCGGGTCCCTCTCCAATGGGAAAGGATCCAATTAATTCTTTTAAAAATGGTACAAATGGTTCTGGACTCTGCAAATCAGTTCAACAGTGTGGGCAAAAGTCTCCAAGACCTCTTCTCTGGAATAATACAAATTGGCTTTCGAAGCAAAGAGAATCCAAATAGAACAGAGAAGACAGATCGACTCTTGACAATCATAGAAACTAGGTATCAACAACAAAGTCTTTAATACCTCCTCTATGAAAGTTACAATCTGGACTTCAATAGTCAAAGAAGCCAAGTAACAACTAAAGGTAGTCGACTTCAAAAAGGAACATCACAGGGACAATTTTCACAGCAAAATGCTCTCTCCAAGCTTCTCATCACAGAGAAATGATGCACTGCTATTCTCCAAAAACTCCTCTAATCATTCCCATTGCGTCCGAACTGCCCCTCCACTGAACGGATTCCTCCTTTAATACTCATCTTGGCCATTACACAGGGACAAAACGTCCAAGAAATGTGACTGTTCACCTTCTGCTCTCAAATGCCAACAGGCTGCTCCTTTCCTTAACTGAACCAAAGAACCAAAAGAAAAGGTTACCACCCCATCAATTTCATTGCATCCAGAATGTGTACCAAACTGCAAAAACCATGATGGAAAAACTCCCGCGCAAACACATTGCTGAGTATTTGAATCGGAAGGTTTCGTCATTTTGATTTCCGCAGTTGCGGATGGCGCACCACTTCTATTTCTGATCTTGTCGAGCTTCCCCCGTTGCGGATACTAGAAGGCTTTTGAGCCCCAACATTGTGGAAGGAAGAAGGATTTCGACCTTTGATCAAGTTTGTGCCCGTCATTGCGGCTGCTGGATCGCTTCGTCTTCCGTTCCGTCAAGCTTCCGCCGTTGCGACTGCCGGAAGCGTTTCGTCTTTCGATTTGTTTAAGCTTCCATCGTTGTGGAAGAGGAAAGGATTCTGAGCCCCACTATTGTGGAAGGGGAAAATCTTGGAAGCTTCCACCGTTGAGGAAGGGAAATGCTTCCGACCTCCGATCTGCGGAAGGAGAAAAGCTTCCGACTTCCAATCTGTGTATTTTGCCGTCCGTTTTTCTTCCAACCGCGCGGCTTCTAGGAACCATGTACCATATTGGATATTCAAAGAGGAATAATCCACTGGATCAATCCTCCCCATTGGAGAGCTTTTGAACCACCAAAAGCCTGAATTATTCTGCAAGTAAGTGAGGGTAAAGTTCCCTCACTTTACCAATCTCCATCCATCTCACTTTGCCAGGATGTATTCCTTTCAGCCCCACTCGAAGGTACTCAACATTCCCCCTTCATGAAGTCCTTATATTTCTATCAAGAATAACATCATCATGCAACTCTCTCATATATTCAGGTGCCAAATCATCTATTGAAAGAATCTGTATGTTAATTTCTTCATCCATGATCATAGGAGGCTCATACAGTTTAAGATTCTCAACCTTGACAACTGAATAAATTTGCATGTATGGAGGTAAATTCAAGCAAAAAGCATTAGTATCGATCTTTTCCAATATCTCAAAAGGACCATACCTGATAGGTTTAAGCTTTTTACCTTCACCTTTCATCCTTTCTTTGGTGATGTGTTACCAAACTGTGTCACCTACCTGGAATTGATGATCAATTCGATGCTTATCATGCCTGGCCTTGTACTTCGCCTAGCTCTTCTCCAACTGTTCTTGAAGTGCCTGTTGTACTGCTTGGATTCTCTGAATGAAATTTAAAGCTTTATTTGCATCATGATGTCCATCCACTGCATCTTTTCCAAAAGAGAAGTCCATCGATGTTTTTGGCAGATAACCAAAACAAGTCTCAAAAGGAGATTTTTGCGTGGAAGTATGAATTGCATGATTGTAAGCATGCTGTATATACTGTAACTGCTCATCCCAAAGTTTAGATGTTTAATACAATATCCTCTGAGCAGCTGAACCACTGTTCTGTTCACTACCTCTATTTTCCCATCGGTCTGTGGATGAAAAGATTTACTTTTCTTTAGTTTGGTATCCATAAGCTCCCATAAAGTTGACCAGAACTTTCCTAAGAACCGGGAATCTCGATCAGATATAATGGACATGGGAAACCCAAAATGTACCCAAACATTTTGAAAGAATAAAAGAGTTGTTTGTTCAGCAGTGATCTGCTTGTTACATGGCATTAAGATACACATTTTTCTGAACCTATCCACAACAACATATAGGTAATCATGCCCTTTTCTAGACATAGGTAGTCCTCCTACAAAGTCCATAGAAATGCTTTCCCAAGGACGAGAAGAAACTGGAAGAGGAGTTTACAAACCCAATTTCCTATTTCTAGGCTTACTTGTTGCACACATAACACAACCTCTTATATATTTAGCTACAGTTTCTTGCATTTGAGGCCAATAACAATGATTCTCCAATACAGACAATGTTTTGCTTACACCAAAATGTCCTGCAATCAATGAACTATGTGCTTCTCTAATCACATGCACTCTTTCTTTCTCGGGAATACAAAGTTTACCGAGATGATACAAGAGCTGTTCATGCACAAAATAGTTCTCTTCCTATTTACCATGTATTAGTGATGCATATACTTTCTTAAAATCTTTATCTTTTGCATACTATTCAATATAACTTTCATGTGTTAATGAACTGTTCTGAAGAATGATTGAAGCATTTGTAGGTGGCCTTGATAACATGTCTGCTACTTTATTATGAATTCCATTTTTGTAATTAATTACGAGATGAAACTGTTGTAAGAACCCCATCCATCTTAAATGCCTACTTTGTTGTATTTTAGTTTGAGATTGTAAATATTGAAGTGGCTGATGATCAGTATGTATGACTGTCTCTTTGCCCATGATATAATGTTTCCACTTCTTCACACTTTGTACTAAAGCATACAATTCTTTGTCATAGGTCGGATAGTTACTTACCGCAGTAGAGAATGTTTCTGAATGGTAACAGACCGGCTTCCTTCCTTCCATCAAAAATGATCGCATGGCAAACCCACTAGCATCGGTTTCGATCTCAAATGGCTACTGCAAATCTGGAAATGTCAGAACTGATGCTGTGCTAATATTTTCCTTCAAAGTGTTGAAGGCTTTCTGATGCTTGCCTCCCCACTGAAAAATTTCTTTAACACTTGTTAATGCATGTAAAGGCGCAGTAATGGAGGAAAACCCAGAAATGAATTTCCTCCAATACTGAACCGCACCTAGAAAACTTCTGATCTCAGTAATGGTGTTAGGTCGTGGTCAGTTTACAATGACAACAACCTTGGCTGGGTCCACTCGCAGGTGGCCTCCACCAATAATATGGCCTAGATATACTAAAGAAGTTTGAGCAAATTCACATTTAGCCATTTTTACATAAATCTTTTCCTTTCTCAGTACATCTAAAATTTTCTTCACATGTACAACATGCTCTTCCTAGGTGTTGCTAAACACAAGGATATCATCTAGATACACAATTACAAAATCATCAATGAATGAACGAAAGACATCATTCATGACCCGCATGAAAGTAGCAGGTGCATTACAGAGCCCAAAAGGCATCACAAGCCATTCATACAAACCCTGTTTCGTTTTAAAAGCTGTTTTCCAAGCATCATGCTCAGCAACACGGATTTGATGATACCCACTACGCAGATCCAATTTTGTAAAGTAAGTTGCATGTTTCAACTGATCAAGAAAATCATCAATACGAGGAAGAGGATACCTGTTTTTAATGGTGATTTTGTTAAGGGCCTGGTAGTCGATACACATCCTCCACGACCCATCCTTCTTTGGAACCAAGACTATGGGAGAACCACAAGGAGAAGTGCTGGGACGGATGACCCCCTTCTCAATCAGCTCCTGAACCTGCTTCTTGATCTCCTCGTTTTGCATTACAGACATCCGGTACATGGCTATGTTCGGGAGTGGCACATCCTACTGCAAATGTATCTCATGCTGAATCTCTCTCTTCGGTGGTAACCCCTTCGGATCTTGAAACAAATCATCATAATTAGAAATGATGTCAATCAGTTCATATTTATGCTTAGGGTCACATTCCTCAAAATATTTAGAGACTTCATCATTTTTCATCTTAACCATCATCAACACAAAGTTCTTACTAGCATTTACCAACCTCTTCATTTGTCCTGCAGAGACGATTGCTAGATTGGTTTTTATCTTATGTGCTCGTACAATATATTCCATATCTTCTTTAAAAAGATGATACTTATTTTGCTCTCTATAAAAGACTGCTTTCCGGTCATACAAATATGGACTCCCAAGTACGATTCCACAAATGTCAAGTGGTACTACATCCAATTCTACCTCATCCCTAAAATTTTCAGTAATTGCAAATTTTAATACACATTTCCTTGTAACTTGCAATCGTGTATCATTAGTAACCCAACCTAGAGGATAGGGCTTTTCATGAGGCACAGTAACTAAATGCAATTTCTTAACCACTTCTTCTGATATCAGATTTACTTGTGAACCACTATCAAACGATGTATCAATCTTTGTGTGATTTGCAATGACACGAACATGAAACAGTGCACTTCTATCTTTATCATTTTTCCTAGAAGTAGATGGAAGACTTGTACTTGCATTAGAACTTGATTGTGCATCAATGGGAAGTGAGATACTTTTATCCTTACCTTGGATTCCGACAGCTGTAACTTTTGTTTCATCGCCTGAGTCGAATCCTAAGTCTTGAATAACTGCTGCAGTAGCTTTGGATTTTCCTTTATCTTTGTTTCCCCCCTACTTCTTTGGCCTTAACTCCAGATGAAGTTTCCAACACTTAGAGACATCATGTCCCTTCTGACCGTGAGAACATGTAGGATTTTCACCTTCTTTCTTAACAGTAGCCATCTTCTTTTTCCCCTTATATTTACCTTTTGATTTGCTGTCAAATTTAAATGACTTCTT
>LPNX011105027.1:987329-1089006 GCA_001517045.1 Pseudotsuga menziesii
CTAGCTGCTTGATCCAATTGTCTATTTTTTCAGCATCTACATATCCATTATAAATAGGTAATTCAAATTTTACATCCAATTTGAACTAAGGCATATTAGGACTTGCAGTATGAGAAGAAGAAAAAGTATGTTTAGTATCAGGAGGATCACCATCACCTCCTACTCCTTTCCCCTTTTCTTCTGGCTTCACTTCTGCATCTCTGGATGAAGATCCTTCTTCTTATTTCTTCCTTTCTGCTCGCTCTTCGAGTAGAAGTTCCATCATGGATTTCATGCTCATAAAAGCCTCTAGAAACTCAGTTTCTGACATAACAGGTTTTTCCCGTTCAGGATGTCCTTCTTCTTCCCCTCGTGGAGAAGACATGGTTCTTGAGAATGTTCTCCTGGAGCCAATCTCAGGATCTCCTTCAACTAATTCTACTTCACCAAGCTTTAACCTGGACCTGGTAAGCATTCACAAACTTGCACAACAGTCAACCAGCTCTGATACCAAGTATGATCTGTAGGACCTCAACTTTAGTGCATTAAAAGTTTGTTGGGAAAGAGTGCGTGCAACAGGTTAATTAATGAACAGTAGCAGCAGAATTTAAATGCTCAGAACAGGAATGAAAACAAGACTGATAAACAAATGCCAAGCAGAAAACACAGAACCCAAAGTCACAGACATAATTCATAACGGAGTTCACCCCCTCCACTGGGTACGTTTCCGGGTCCCTCTCCAATGGGAACCGATCCAATTAATTCTTTTAAAAATGGTACAAATGGTTCTGGACTCTGGAAATCAGTTCAGCAGTATGGGAAAAAGTCTCCAAGACCTCTTCTCTGGAATAATACAAATTGGCTTTCGAAGCAAAGAGAATCCAAATAGAACAGAGAAGACAGATCGACTCTTGACAATCACAGAAACTAGGTATCAACAACAAAGTCTTTAAGACCTCCTTTATGAAAGTTACAATCTGGACTTCAACAGTCAAAGAAGCCATGTAACAACTAAAGGTAGTCGAATTCAAAAAGGAACATCACAGGGACAATTTTCATAGCAAAATGCTCTCTCCAAGCTTCTCATCACAGAGAAATGCTGCACTTCCATTCTCCAAAAACTCCTCTAATCGTTCCCACTACATCCGAACTGCCCCTCCACTAAACAGATTCCTCCTTTAATACTCATCTTGGCCGTTACATAGGGCCAAAATGTCCAAGAAATGCGACTGTTCACCTTCTGCTCTCAAATGCCAACATGCTGTTCCTTTCCTTAACTGAACCAAAGAACCAAAAGAAAACATTACCACCCCATCAATTTCGTTGCATCCAGACTGTGTACCAAACTGCAAAAACCATGATGGAAAAACTCTCACGCGAACGCATTGTTGAGTATTTGAATCGAAAGGTTTTGTCATTTTGATTTCCGCAGTTGCGGAAGGAAGAAGGATTTCGACCTTCGATCAAGTTTGTGCCCATCGTTGCGGCTGCCAGATCGCTCCATCTTCCGTTCCGTCAAGCTTCCGCCGTTGCGACTGCTGGAAGCGTTTCGTCTTCCGATTCGTTTAAGCTTCCGCCGTTGCAGAAGAGGAAAGGCTTTCGAGCCTCGCTCTTGCGGAAGGCGAAAAGATTGGAAGCTTTCGCCATTGCGGAAGGGAAATGCTTCTGACCTCTGATCTGCAGAAGGAGAAAAGCTTCCGACTTCCGATATGTGTATTTTGCCGTCCGTTTTTCTTCCAACCGCACGGCTTCTAGGAACCATGTACCTTATTGGATCTTCAAAGAGGAATAATCCGCCGGATCATTGATGATGATTCTTCAAATGAAAAGATAGAATCTAGCAGGGGTGATTGCAAAGGAAAGAAAGCATTGAAGTCAGTAGAACAGTCCAGTCTCACCGAGACTAAACTTTCAGCTGTGTTTTTGGAATTAAGATAGGAAATGCTGAAAGAACAACAAAGAAAGGAAACTGAAATATCTTATGCTGAAGACCAGAAGTTGATTGATGAAATTGCACCAACTGAAATAGTTAATCAGGAAAACCCTAGTGTACATGGTGTATCTTTAGAACTGCTTCTAGAGGATGAAGACATTTTCAGAAAACTAAACATCTCATTGCTACCTAGCGAGCTACATGATGAAGCAGTAGGCAAGGCCTTCGATTCAGAAAAGGAGAACCTGCAAAGAACCATCAAACAATATAAGCATCAAATGGAGTACATGCAAGAAACCAATGATGGTTTGATCCTAGCTAACAGAAGACTGAGGGAGGATTGACAAGAAGTAAATGATCATTATCAAGAGCTTACTGCAGTCTCTAAGGAGGCCCTTAAAAGAAAGAGAAACTCAGATTTAAAGTGTGCAGAATTGAAGCAGACTGTCAGAGGCTTACACCAGCAGAATGAAGAACTTTCAAGAAGGATAGAAGATATGGAAGCTGAATAGAAAAGAGCTAAGAAGAAGGCCTAGGCTTTGGATGGAATAGCATTATTGGCAGAAGTTGCGAAAGACCTTTGAGTATTGAAAGTTAGGCAGTTATTTGTTATGTTTTTATTTAGAAATACTTTAGTTAGGCAGTTACTTGTTATGTCTTTTGAAGATATACTTTATTTTGTAAATGATAATTTGACATTATCCCATCGATGATTTGGCTGAAGACAGTTAGGGTTTAGACCCTAACTGATTTTTTGAGAAACAATATTTAGGTAGATGAGAAAGAGAACAAAGGGTTCGATTTTTGGCTGGCTTAAGGAGGTCTTGGACTTGTTTATGAGCTAAGTACTAAAACTATCATGTGTATTTGATGAACATAATTATGAAATATATGATCTATATCACCCTTCAGTCTGTGTTTTAGCTTCATTTTGAGTTTGTTTAGCTACATGACTGATAAATTCATTGCTGGTTTATGGTTTCTTTGCTTGTAATGCTTGTCAGTTGTGAATGAACTTTAAGATTACATTCTCATTGGTACATGGTGATTATATTATGCATCTTTGTTCTTATTTATTTATGATTTAGTTCCTTCTTGGTTTATGAGTGTATTCCCTTCAGTCACCAAACTTTATAACCAAGAAAACCTTTCAAAAACCCTTAAACCTAGTTTTGTTTGATTTAATATTTGAGATTGTGTTGGCTTGTTTCTTTGTGGCCTGGAAAAAATTTCTGGCACAAACACTATGGGCATATCGCACAACCTACAAGTGACTAACAGGGCACACCCCATTCAGACTGATATATGGACAAGAAGTTGTTGTACCAATGTAGTACATTGTACAAGGCTTGAGAATGGTTGCGCTAGCGGAGATGACTAACGAAGATGCTGTCAAGCAAAGGCTCACACAACTTGTGCAAATGGAAGAAGAACGCTTCGTCACATGATTTCATTAGATAGTTGAGAAGCAGTGACAGAAAGCATGGCATTATCTCGATATCAGGGTTAAACCATTCAAAGTCAGAGGACTTGTGTTGCTGTATGAAAACAAAATTTTCAAACACCGTGGAAAGTTAAGGAAACATTAGCTAGGGCCATATGTGGTCGCTAACATCATTGATGCGGGCACAGTAAAACTACAGAATCTAGACGGTACCTATGTCACGGGTATGGTGAATGGCAGTCACCTGAAACTGTACTACGATGGTCATAACATCCCGGGTTAGAATCACGCTACACGACGAAAAACAAAAGAAAAAAGAAGGTCCAAAAGACGTAAAAACTGCTCAGTCGCACGATCACGATGGAACAAGTGCGAAGCGCAGGAGAAGGGTGCCAAAGTGCATAGAAAACCAAAAAGTGCAGTAAAAAGGAGGAAAGTGCTACAAAAAGTGGAAATGACAGGCTGGTCAATTTTAAAGTGCATATATCCGACGAAGATTTAGGCAGCTGTGACATCTAAGTGTCATTAATTCGATGAGATACGAGGAGAATGATGACGTTCTAAAAGGTCACATTTGATGGATCTACCATAACTGTCCTGAAAGAAACAACGTAGTGCTCAAGTTAACTACTTAATGAATGGACGTGGTAGCCAAGAATCCCATGTGACAGATTAGACATTAACTATCCATTGAATGATGACTACACGACATGGTGGTGGGTATAAGTGCAAGCCTTCACTGGCAAGCATTATTTTATGACCACAGAGAAATCTAGAGAGAACCAGATCTGAGTGATTGCAGAGTCGAACCCTGTCGTCCTTGTTGAATTAAGCTGACTCCCATGGTAATTGAGATCCTTAGCGATAGTGAGCCATCGGATGCAACTATTATTTTTGGTTGGCCAATCGAAAAAGAGATTTTGTCACCTGAGATAAAACACCCGCAACAATAGATAGAGACTGATCCAATGGCAAGAATGCAGAAGAAACCCACCAATGTGGCCGGTCATGCTACAATTTTGATGCTGAGATCACGTGCTGTGGTTACCCCAACTCAAATACCACCACATGTTCCTGCAGCTGCACCACTTGTCATGGAGACAATATAGGCTTCCGAGCAAGTAGTCGAAGGACCATCTGGACTCCCACAGATGAGGAAATGCAAGAAGAATTCCACACTAGTTGAAGCTCCTGGTAAAATTCCCTTAGAAGAGGACCAACATGATGAATAGGAGGATGACTACATGGAATAAGAATCACCACCATGAAGAGGGTTAGATGTAGAGGAAAATGATCAGAATTTCCCACACTATGTTCGACCAAGGAGAGATGGTATGCTGAGGGTGGACCTCCCAGGGAGAGCAGCTACAAATATGGTAGCACCATGGATCCCTAATAATGCCCCCCTGCTAATGGACATCATGCCCAATCTAGCTAAGCTAAAGTTCGAGGACTTTGACACTCGAATGTAGGATGGATTGAAGATAAAGGACTGCATGACCTCGGGCCATCTTGACCCAAGTGGAGCACAAGTGCTTAGGCCGATGCAATGGGTTGATAGAGTTGGATGCGTAGGTTTGATGAGCCTACTATTTATGCCCCATTTCGGCCACAATTTACAAGTTAACACATATGTGAGGCTACTGCTGGTATTCTTTCACAAAGGATCCCTATGGCTCGATCGACAATACCCAGTTGACGACGAGCTAATTTCGGCGATAATAGGTCTCCCAAATGAAGGAGACGACCCTGTGCCATACTTGGCCAGGAAAGACACCAATTGGATTAAGCATAAGTATAAATTATGACACGTAAGGAGGGGATTCCTAATCGAGCCAATAAAAATGGAAGTGTCCATTTTGCTGTGAGGATCTTATCTTGTAAGCTACTACAAAAGATGAGGCTCAATCATTTTTCGACGGCGACGATGGAACTTTTATAGTTATGCGCGCTGGTTGGAGGGTTCAATTGGTCACAGTACCTACTGAACAAAATCATAGATGATGCAACGTAGGCCCAGCACAAGCCCACCTACAAATCTCACTATTCCTAGTTTCTCATCTTAATCTCGTTCACTCTATGGACCAACCCGCCCGACTATGTACAGATGGATGTCCCACTACCTTGGTACATAGGTACACAACATTTATTAACTTTCAGATATGATCTTAGAGCTGATAAAGGACTCGTCCAAAAAAGTGCATCACGTGGGATTCATGGTGACAAATGAGGATGTGCATGCAATCATCAACCTATGGCTGGAGGAATGGTGCGGCTCACTGGTAGAGATTCTTCTTGAAGGACATGATGAAGAGGACAAACCACTTCACCAAATTCATGGTAAAGGCAATGAAGTAGGTGATGGGTAGGATAACCAGTCATAGGATGAGTGAGAACAGGATGACGATGATAGGCATAGATCGGATCAAAGATATTTGAAGTACACACTAATCCCGGAGCCTATATAGACACAAATCAGGCAACAAGAAGGCCAACCACATCACAAAAAGAAAAAAGAGGAGAAGGCAGCCAACACAAACAACCTAACAGAAGACAATGTGGGGGAGCTTGTAGCAGCTGTTGCTAAAGTCATGCAAGAAATCCTTGCTAGCCTGAAGACGCACCAATCCAGCATAGCTAAGAAAGTGGGGGGCCATATGAATAAGTTGATCGAAGCAATAAACAAGGTCAAAGACACTGTTGAGGCTGAGACGTATAGTGTCAACCCCAATATCCAAGTAGTCGCACCATAGTTAGTGCCGCCCATCAAAGTGACAATCCTGACCAGCGCACTAGAGACCAAAATAGGTCAGAGAGCCTTTGAAAATATTGTGAATGAGTTTTCCACACTCTGGTTAGACTTCTCTAAGATTCCCCTGAGCGAATTGTATGAAGTACAATAGGCAGCCACGAAAAAACTGTGGCTAAGAGAGAATGCTGTTGCCTATCAGGCAACAAAAAAACTAAAGAAGGAAAAGGCACACAAGGCCCTACTAAAGGAAAAAGAACAAGAACTTCAGGGGTGCATCAATCTTCTTGCTGAGAGGGAACATGAAATACTGGCGCGTGAGCAAAACTGCCTCACACTAGCGGAGACCATCAAGACTTCCATTGTAGAATTCCCACCCGAGGCAGGCTAAGAAGATGAGGACTCCATAGCTAAGTTAAAAAGGCTAGTGAAGATTACACAAGATATTTGAAAGTAGGTAGAAGAGCTGTAATCTAGATAGGTGCTAAGCACACCTCCCGAGGAGCTCAAATAATTAAGGAAAGCAGTGTTTGAGGTTGCTGGAAAAATAAAGAAAGGAGAAACATCGTGCACTAAGGCACTAAGAGACGTTTCTTTGGTATGGGAAGCACTTATGGAGGATGCAACTGTTGACAGCATAAGGGTGAGCAGAAGCACAACTGAAGAGAAAATCTTTTTAGAGAAAGAAGATATGAAGAAATTGTCCTTCCAAGAGAAAGTGGCCAAGATGACTAAAATCAAACAACTGCAATAGGAGGTCTAGGTTCTTCAAGATAGAGAGCGAGCTAGAGAAGTATAATTTGAAGTGCATCAGTCAGAAGTAGTGCACATCATCGTTATTCATCAACCCCTGAAGCAAAATATTGAGATAATTGCACAGTTAGCAGATGCAGGTCCGTCAGAACATATGAGTTCCGATCGAGAAGAGCAATTGGCCGCATAGGAAGAAGTGGTATCAGCCGAAGTTGCGGGAGTGCAACGGATGGTGAAGGAATTTTAGGACAAGGTTGGTCCTGCGGTGCATCTAGCGCCACAGTCATAAAATTTTGTGGGAAGAACACTAAGTTTTGAGACACAAGATTTTGGGGGACAAGCCCATTTTTTCTTAGTGGCTCAGGATGAGCCACATGTGAGTGTTGGGGGCCTGTTGGGATAGGAAAGGAGACAAGGAAGAAGTTCACGCACAAGAAAAATAAGGTACATCATGCACACGATAGGAAGGAAGAGAGTTCGCAAAGGAAGCGAAGGGACCAATGCAGGTGGAATAAAGATGCATGCGACAGAGGAAAGGCAAGCGTACATGTGTATAGGTGATAACAAATGGAAAGAGATAGGTGAAGGTCATGGCCATTAAAGATAGCTTAAGCCTCCAATAATGCATGTATGAAGGAATATTTTGTAAGTTAGGCCGATAGTGCCTTGTGTCAGTCCATGACAGCTTGTTCTGACGGTTGATCAGGGCCTGTAACTGATGAGCAGTATGTAGTTGACCCTGTGTGGTCTGATAGAAGGGTTGGATTTTTGTTGGTGTTGTTATTGGCTATTTTTTATTATTATTTTGGGTCACTATTGGTTATTCACTAGTTTTCTAGAGCCAATGACTCCATTTTTGCTGTGTTTGAGTTAGAGTTAGCAGAAGGGAAGAATCAGAGAGGATTCTATTAGTAGTAGGGGGATGTTGAGCCACGGATCTTGTAGCTGTGTGCGCAGATCACTAGGAATCAAAGGAATCTACAGCTGAGTGTGTAGATGGTAGATAGAAGAGTCAATGCAGACTATGTGTGGATCAGTAGGAGTATATAGAAGAATAAACCAAAGAGCATGAGAGCAAGAAGTGCAAGTCATAAAAGGCATATCATAATATCAATCTGCAAGTCGCAGACTGCAAGGTGCTATATCCATTTCTCATGCCAGATGAAGAGCACCTTGGTGGTTTTTCCTAGATGGGTTTCCACGTTACTCCTTCTGTTTAAATGGTTGACTGATGTTGTATATGCTGATGTGAATGTTTTTTATTTGCTTATTGTGTGTTGATGAGCTACTGTTGAATGCATAAGCACCAAATTGTTAATCAGTGAATGAATAATTGTTAAGGCATTGTTGGGATGTGTAAGCAAGTTTGTGGTTCATTTACTAAGTAGGAAATAAGTCACAATGGCCTGTTAGTTTAAGGAATCATCTGTGTCGCACAAGTTGCACTAGTTGTTAAGGTTAAGGAAAAGGTTGCATCATGCACGCTGACATATAGTTGTGTTCAGTCACGTAGGAACCATCCAACTGTACAAGCTTCCTTCGTCAAGCACCTTGGCCACACTCCAAGGGACTATAATCCCTCGCCAACTGTGGAAACATGGTTCTGGAAGTTACCCATTAGATATATCAGGTGAGATTGCACGTGCCTCGCAGGTGTTGCTGAAATATTTACTTTGTCGAGCCGATGTCTTGTGGTTTATTGTTGGTATTGTGGTGTTGTTGAACCGCGGGTCGCGACAGGGAGGTGATAGAAGCCGACAATGTCAACTTGTTAGTATTCCCTTTAGTAGGTTAGTTGATACATTATGGTTATTGATCTGGTCGATCACATTCTCTATTACTTTTCTTGACCTTTTATTTGAGAAATTGAGCTTGGTGTATGCTATGAAGCTTCACTTCATCAAGTAATAATTGTTGGTCTTTGATCAATACATCACAAAATATATCAAAAGTGAAATACCTACCATCTTGTTTGCATGATATCAAATTGGAATGAAATTAAGAGTGCAATACATCATAATGTGTCCTTAGATTCATCAAGACTAATTCAATGAGATTCCCATCCTTATTGAAAAACCTCTAACAATATTCGCTAAATTTCAACTGTAGCTTCTTGATGTGATCCAAATAGTCCTCAATCTTTTCAAAGCAATGGGGTTCTAGAGAGATCAACTCATTTTCTATTTTCATCACTTAAATTTCATTAACCTTGTTAACAAGTAACTTATCTTCCTCCAAGCGACACGAGAAAAGGCGATCCCGCTTGTATGAAAGTGAATCTATCTTGAAATGTAGGTCATAATAATGCAAAAAGCATGATACTTATTTTTTTTGATGATAGAATTATCCCGATCATCCATAAGATTTGGAATAATGAGTATATAGCCAGAATCCCTTACTCTTCAATAAAGTTTACATATCAGGTGCCCAGATTGCATAGTTATGCCCATTTAGAATAATGGGTTCTATCTTGGAATCCATCCTTTTGATCAAACAAATCTGATCCAAATTCAAAGTAAATGTATCAATCAACAAATTTTCATCCTAGAGTTGATCAACCCTAGATCTGAATTATCACGATTCATAGACAACATGGTAGGTCAAAGATAATATCTTTGATACCATGCTAGGGGACCTCCCGTTGGACAATAGGACATAAAAGAAAGAATATCAGAAGAGGTAAAAATTCCAAGAAAATGGGCGGTGTCTAAAGACACCGTTACAATATTAAAGCAAAATGCATTATGATAAGAACACCACAATGCATTATTCAACATTGTTAAATATAACATAATTTGATATCATTACAACCCAAAGGGTCTTCTTTTATAGTCTCTAGATCTAACAAAATCCCTTGAAGTGAGGATGATCTGGTCTACAAATAGGGGTCGTTGGTTCTAACCATTTCCATCAAACCTACAACATCCCATAGATGAGCCAACTTCTCCAATCAAGCTGACCATGACCTTGTTGACCATTCATTCAACCCCTTAGTAAAGACTCTAGTCAACTTCTCTACTAGTTGACTATTGTCTTTCGACTGATTATCTTTAGAAGATATAGAGGTGTGATGAACCTACATAACCTTTGGTTCCAACAACAAGGGATTCCTCTATCATTGCAAACCTCTAACCACTAGCCTATCCCACATATTCAAAATTAGTGATTTAGTAGATGATCCCATTTGATAAGCTATGGGTCTACCTACTCTCGGTGGATGTTCTATACCTTGTAGGGTGTAATATGGTTACCAAAATATTTGGGTGTTGGTTTTGGGGAAGAATTTATAGTAGTATGCTTGAGTTTTCCTTCTTTCTCCCTCTCTTTCTATAGTCATCTCATTCAATTAAATAACTCCATTATTTTCATAAGGACTTTGAATTCATTTCTCCATCCATTTTTCATTCAATTTAAAATAAATTATTGCTTGCATGAATTTCAAAATCTTCTATTAGTTGGGTCCATGATATATGTTGGGCCAGGGGAAAGATAGTCAAAATTCAGCTAGAATTCAACATAAGTATGATAAGAATCCGTTCGCAAGAAGTAAAAGGAGTTGCGACAGAAGTAGGGAAGGGAGAACAAAATAAGGAAAAGAAGGAAAAGAATGGAAAGGATTTGCGATAGAAGTGGTCGCAGAAGGAAGGAAGAAAGGACAAGGTATACGAAGTAGTAAGTAAGGAAGATGCGATAAAAGATGAATGAAAGAAGACAAAGAAGAAAGAGATAAGGAAAGAAACAACCGAAGAGGAAGCTTCGACAACAGAAGAAGAGATTTCACGATAGAAGATAGTTCGCGATAGAAGAGAAGCCATGGCAGAAGGGAAGGATGTGACAAGGAAAGATGTGATGGAATAAACCATGTCAGATGGCATGCAGTGGTGAAAAAACTAGAAAGAGACAAATCAGATAGATTGTGGGTAAGAGGTCGGCTAGATCTAGTAGAAACTGCACATATGAAAGCATCGTTGTAAGTCAGGCGGTCAACTCCTACTGATATGTGTCGCTAGAATAGGAAATACATCATGTTAGATAATTGTATGAAGTAAGATGAGAGTGACATGTAAGAGTCTATAAAAGGAGGAAACCAATATATATGCATGTTAGCCTTTGGTAATATAGATCATGGAGAATTAGCTCATATTCAGTTGGATCCAGGCCATGTGTTAAATTCTGTAAGTTGTGTCATTTGTTAGTGTGTTGAGTCATATAGAGGATTCAAAGAACCCGTAGTTGAGTGCACAAGTGTGTATAAGAGTTTGATTTGATCTAGGATGTGTGCGGATCGACAGTAGAGTCATAGAGGAAGTCGAGTCGATCCAGGTTGTGTGCGGATCAACAGTAGAGTTAAGTGGATAAGGAATAGAAATATAATACCAAAGAGCATGAGAGGAGAAATAAGTCCGTAGAAATAAGAAATAAAGATCTAGAACAAAGTCTGTAGCTTAGTGCACAGAAACAAGGGTGCTATATATTTATCATGCTAGATGAAGGGAACCTTTGTGGTTTTTCCTGGATGGGTTTCCACATTAGATACTGTGTTAAATGTATGGATGATGAATGTATTTGAGTCACATATATATGTTTTTGTGAATAAGTGGTTATGCATTTACTTATGAATGAGTTTATATGTATCTCTCGCACTATTATTGTTGAATGTATATATTGTGCATCGGGTTTATTGTGATAATACCAGTTGAAGGATGAGTTTTGTCACAATATAAATGGGCATAATAAGTATAGAGACCCCACTCACCAGCTTCGGTCGAGCACCTCGGTAGAATACCAAGGGATGTGAAATCCCCCACCCATATGCAGGAACCTAGTTCTGGAAGTTACCCATAGAAATATATCTCGGGTGAGATGGAATATGCGTCACAGGTGTTGCCGACTAAGCCTCTCTCTATCGGGCAGATATCTTGGGTTTTTTGCACAAAAGGAGGGGCTGAACCTGGGTCCAAGGAAGGGAAAACACCAACAATATATCACCACAAATCCATGATTACAAATTCATGTTGCTACTTTTTTATGCCAAAATGAAATGGTTGGGATTTTGGACCAATAACCATGGAATCACATAATAAAACTTATTACTCACTAGGAGGTACAAATTAAGAAATTGAAATGTGGTCTTTTTGAGTGACAAATGTGGAACTTGAGCACAATTTTGATACTTATAGTGTTCACATGTATACCATCAAGCTTTATTTCCACAATGAAAAATCCCTAATTTTTCCGTTTATTGGTCTCCATATCGAATCTCATCGTTAGGATTATGCCCTTTCTTTATGTGAGACAATATTTGCCCTTTTTTCCATGGAAACAATTTGATAATTTTATTAACAAAATTACTTTTAGCAGATGCTTGTTAAGAATTGACCAACAATATGAGAGGAATGGTATACCTCTCTTAGACATGGATACAATATATTTAACAAAATAGATACTGTCAATGGAAGTCATATATCTCTCATAGAATTTATCATATGATACTCTTTTGGAAACAATAATTCCTAAACATGATTTTTTTTTGTAAAGTTTTGTTTCCTTAATCCATACTATTTTTCATGTATAACATAAATAAAGTACCACATAGAAACATAACAAGTACCTAGAATATACCCATTAATTGACTATAGGATGAGAACAATTAGTTATATGGTCAACTCGCTCCCATATTTTCTAGTGACATGGAGTCATTGTTAATCCTTCTCTGGATATATTTCCACCTTGTGAATTACTTTCTCTATAAATAAGATGGAATGAAATGTTATGATTTTTTTTTTTTAGTGTCATAATTTCATAAAAAATAATTCATAATATGAAGTTTTCACATATGAATTTTCCCATCATCCATTTGATAATGACTTGTGAGTCACCAAATACAAGTACCCTCTAAGCACTACAATCTTAGATACATTTGAGAGTGAGATTCAGAGCCATTATCCCAACATAATTATTATATCCTCTGCCTATACCGGGCTTTCAATTTTAACCAATAATTTTTTGATAAGTGTACTTCTCCACTGAGTCCACAAAACTAAGGGGTCCCTTGGGCAATGCCATCAAAATATAGCCAATCCCTAGATTTTTTTATCACATTTGCAACATGATTCCTTGGATTCATAACTAATTGCATTACACAAATTTACTTAGAATATTTTTTTTTCTATAAAGAATATTATAAGGGGGTTATCTATTTCTCCTCAAATACTCTCATCTTGCTGGCCAACCATACTCCCCAAGCAACAATTACTAGAAGTGCACAAAAAATCTTCACACCTTGATTTCCATCACAAATGTTTATACATTCTTCAAATTTTCTACCATTCCAAACTTTCTTGTAGCCTATAAATGTATGTAATTCCTTCCAATTTACCAATTTAGTGAAAGGAAAAAAATAAGTAGGTAATTAATATTTTCATAATTTGCTTTGCAAGATGAACACCATTCATACCCTTTTTTGTTTCTTTTTTGTAATTTATCCCATGTAAGTACATTTTTATTAAGATATAACCACAAAATCCTATCTTTTAATGGGAATTTGTACTTCCAAATCTTCCTCCACCACCATACATGATCCTCCCTAATAACCACTTCAAATAAAACCTTGTATCCTAGTTTGGGGAAATCTATGCCTATGTTTGGGTTCTTTGACCATATCATCTCATTCTCCACCTATATATTCCTAACATGGTTAGGATTCATCTTTGCAATGTATTCCTCCCACTATAAAGATTCATCATTTACCAACCCAATACTCTATGCATTCTTCCATTCTTGATTCCAAACAATAGTTGAGTCAGTATTTTCTACCCAAGACAAATCAAATAATATTTTCTTCATAAGAGTATGAATTAAATGTAGTGAGAGCATAAAGGATTCACGGCAACTAACTGAAGGGTCTTCATATTTTATGACCTGATAACCATCTTCTACCTTCCAAATGATCCAATTACATATAAGAGGAAATGCATTTATAGTGTCCTTCTAGATTCATGATCCATTTTGAAAATATTTTGAGGGATATATGATTCATTATTCAATTGTATCAAGAGAAACATACTTCTAAACAATCCTTTGATGCTAGAGTCCCTTCCCTAAGATAGGCCTCCTTTCTCTAAGATAGGCCTCCCTTACCTAAGATAGGCCTCCCTTATCTAAGATAGGCATCCCTTACCTAATATAGGCCTCCATATAGTTTTTGTAGATAGAGTAGGTGCAAAATGGAAGATATTTTTCATTCCTTAGGCCCCAAACTCCTTTGGGACTACTAATATTTTCCATTTGAGAAGTGGAATTCCTCTTTTCTCCTCACTTCTAGACCATAAAAATATATAACATACCCTTTTCAATTTATCCAATATTCCTTTCAAAATAAAGCTAAGAGTCATCCAATACACATGGATTGCTTCAAGTACCAATTTACCAATATTAACCTTCCTCATTTAGAAAACCATTAGTTATACCAAATCAAGAGTTTCTTCTCCACTTTTCGAATAATTCATACCTAGTCCATTTTGCACAGTATTTTTTTGTAAGGCTCTCACCCACAGAGTTTAAAACTAGTGCCCTTACATAAGGAGTTACTTAATAGTACACCCATTCACCGTGGTCTATTCTACACCTCATGGGCAGTCCATTTTTCCTAGTCATTAGGATTGATGATTAAACCTAAGTATTTTAATCCATGTTGTAGACCTATTTGTTGGTATGCAAATATTTTGTAATGGATCTATCCTATTTCTTCATCCTAGAAAAGGAAATTGTTGATTTCCTAACATTCACCGTCATCCTAGTAGTAAATCAATATAGATCAAGCACTTCTTTTAACTTAGTGACATCCTTTCATGAGTAGTCACAAAGAAATTAAATGCCACTTATGAATAGAAAATGCATTATATTAATAGACTCAATTCTAATACCCATTAAAGCTCTAGATTTCTTGAACTTTCCATGGCCCTAGTTAAACCTTCTGCCTAAGTAAGGAATACTAGAGGCAATAACAAAACTCCTTGATGAAGACCTTTTTATGAACTAAAAATTCCTATATATGAATAATTAATCAAGATAGAAAATGAAAAAAAAATGCATTACTCAATATAAAAATTGCACACAAAAGCATAGATGATTCAAAATATGCTTCAAATAGATGAATAAAAATATGCACCAAAACATACATATTATTAGTTTTTATTGAACACAATCCCTCCTAGGAAACACCAATCAGCTAGTGTATCTATCTACTAAAGAGAAACCCAAATTACTCTTTTGATATTGACTTTGATAGTATGTCTTTTATCCTAAATACTATTAATATGGCATTTATTTGTTATACAATCGTATAGGTAAATAGGCTTGTTTTCTTCAAATGACAATGGATTATCATATTTTGGTATTAAGGAAATATTGGTTGAGTTGAAAGTTGTTAGCACCTTTCCATTAAATCTTGATTCCTATATAACCATCAATAATTCTTCACATATGAACCCAAAAAACCCATGGACGAATTCAATTGGCCATCCTTCCAACCTGATACTTTTATGCCAATTGAACGTATTAAGAACTTCCTCCATCTTAGCCTTTGTTACCCCATCTATCAAGCACCCATTATCTTGATATGAACAAAACTTGGAAAATAAGAATTTATTTGAACTATCTTTGCAATATTCTCCATATTGTTATCTTTATACACCCCTTCAAAATGATTTATTCAAAGTTTGGTTAACTATTCAAAGCTATATACATCCTCACCATTACTATTCCCCACTTCCAAATAGTATTGCATTTTTCCAATGATTTGAAAATTGATGGAAAATCATTGTATTTTCATCACTCTTTTGCATCTATATGATTTTTTTTTAATATCCATGCTGCCTTTCTATACTCTAATGATTTATTCTTTATTTCCTGTAGGGAATTTATGTCTTCATTTTCCTTATTAGAATACTATCTAGACAAACATTGAGCATAAATAAAATCTAATTGGATCTCTACCTCTTTAGTTCCTTATTATCCTTCATTTTTTTCTCATGTTCCCATGAGACAACTACCTATTTTTTTTGAGATTTCCACAAACTAAAGTGAGGTCAATTGAATTATAGCCAAATCAAAGGGATTTCAATTCTCCTTTACCAAGTTTACAAATTATTCATCTTCAATTTAAGTAGGGTTGTATTTGAATTGACAAGGAGTTTTGTTTCCTACCATGGCAATTTCCATAAACATGGGAAAATGATTAGATTCTCCGCTCGTTCTAATCCATTTACTAAGCTTGATATGGTCATTAAAAATTACTTTAGAAATTATAAACATATCAGGTATATTTACTATCCTATCTACACTTACCCACTTGTTCTTATAGATATGCCATATTATAATAGTCTCTACATCAAGTAGGTCATTGTCCTCCAATATTTGAATGAAAAAATTAGTTAAGTGATAAAATTGGGTAGTTTGGCCACAATTTATACTCTTACCAAAGAAAAATTTATGTCACTTGCTATGATAATATCATTTTGTTTCATAATATTCATCTTGAACAAAATTTACCCATAGTACACCCCCTTTGCATAAATCCCAATTCAATATTGTGAACTCCCTATCAAGCTCTTGTAAAGGAAGTATAGTAGTTAGAACTAAACAACAAACAATGAGTTGGTATGTTACACACATTTCTTGTCATCATGATGTAATGAGATCCAAGTGTCAATATTTTATTCAAATCCTCAAGTTGTGAAGATAAAAATGGACCACGATCATTGATTTTATACCTTTGGACACCACCACACTTTCCCTGTGGTCAAGGTGTGGTAAATCTATGCATAATGCCTTTTTTCTTTGAGTAGTAAGCGGTGCCACCACCACTTACCTTCATGCAATGAGCGGTGCTACCTTATTAATGCTCTGTCCCCATGGACAAAGAGCGGTGCTCGATTTTTAAATGGAAAAAAGAGAAGCTTTGAGAGGCTTCTCGAAGCTTGGCTTCGTGGAGCCTCATCCCTTAGCTTCAGGACCACCTGGGATTGAGATCCATCCTTATAGGATCCTCCCTCCACCTCACCTATGAGATCCTCAACTTACTCTATCCTCCCATGGATTTAAATGTTGGCTCACCCCCCATGGCTAAAGGGAGGAAGATCATGTTACTGCAACAAAAATCTAGCCAAATCCATCCAAGAAGAGTGAGAAATTAGTAGACAAGTTTAAGATTTTGAGGAAAGGTTTACTTGAGAAGGGACTTCTCAACACTAAGGATTTGTTTATAATCTCTCTCTCTATTTAATTTATGGAAATAAATGTTCCTTTCCGATGAATGTTATTGTGTTTGAATCACTACTTTCATTCTTGAATTCATTAGTCATCAGCATAAGATCATAGATTGAACTTGATACTTTCATCTAGTGTGTGTGCTTTGTTGTGTGTTTTTTGCAAGACAATCTGTGGAGATCAAACACTCCAAAGGCCATCTTATTACAACTTGTGACAGGTAAAAGAGTTTATTTCAAGACATCTATTTGATATTAGGGAAAGTATTTTTGTTTGTTGTGACTCCTTTGTTCTAAATTTGAGTGTTTCAGGCTAGGGAAACAACTTCTGTTAGTAGAAGGTGAGTATTTCCGTTAACAAAACTGGCGACTCAACTGGGGAGAGATTATTAGAACTTCTGGTTATTCTTAGTTCTTGCCTTGGCTTCAAATTTCAAATTCTTAATAGATCAGATCTACTAGTTGATTAGCTAGATTTTATTTGAAAATGCTTAGATCTACTTTGAGTTTCCATGATCTACCTTTCATGCTTCATTTTCTTGCTGATAGTTATCATTTGGATCCAGTTGTTGAAAAATAACATCTTCTTTCTTTGCTTTTGTCTCATTTTGAAATCTATAGTTTCCATCACACCTAGGTAGTTTTGAAAGAGTGGCCACCGCACCTTCATCAGATGTAAAAAGTGGCGCCATTGTAGTAATCCAGTGAACAGAGAGTTGTGCCGCCGCTATCTTCATGTAGGAAAAGCGCAGTGTTGGATCAGTAACGCTCTGTATCCTACTATCAACCAACAACGCGAGGTAGGGTTTCAATCCCAATTTGATTTTGAAATTTGGCATTTGTATTTTGGTATCCAAAGATTGTCTGGCTTAGTTCCTGATAGTTTGAATTGTTAATCAAAATATGGAAAGTGTGTTAGGATTAATTGGTTTATACCTTCAAGAACTACTTTGATTTTATCTTATGAGATTCTTGTCATTTTTATTTTTGGTTGAAGAAGAAGTTGTGAAAATAAATTGTGTATTTAGATCTTTGAATGTTACTTAGTCAACTAGAAAGAAAGTAGTGTTACTTTTATTTTCTTCATAGTTTGATTTAAGATTGTCTTCATATTTGATTTTTGAAAAAATTGAGAGCAAAGTTCTAGGTTTTGAGCATAGGTATGAATTATTAAGGACTTGATTAGTCTGGTGTACTTTCAGGTAAACGTGTTTACATTCTAATTGCTTCTTATATCTCTTTCTTCTACAACAAAAATAAAAGTGTGTTGTTTGCATCTTGTTTTCATTTTGAACAACTTTGGAAAAGTATGGTGTGTTAAATAGTGACTATAGTCTTTATTTTCAAAGAGATATTATCTTTTTCTCTTTCGAAATATTTTTCTTTTGAATCCTTTGTATGTTTGCAATAGGTTTGAAAATATAGTTCTATGTTATTTTGCTTGGGATTTGTTCATTTTGGATAATTAGGAATCGAACCTCTATCCCTTATTTAAGTAGGGAATTTTGCGAAAAGTGAAAGTAAAAAGATTTGCATGAGCATCCTACATGGTTTTACTTTTTAGTACTCACCTCATGCATTCACCTAACCGCAAAAGATAAAATCAAGCGTTATTTTTAGGATAAAATTTGTAGAAAGGTGTGATAGGTTAGAGACGTGTCTTGCTGTCTTTAAACATAGGAGTTTTCGTTATTTGCCTACACTGAATCCCGACGATCTTGTGGTTCTTCCACGTATTTCTAGTATATATAATGACCTTTCATGTACCCTTGAGGTATATAGAAAGGTACTTCAGGTACTCAGTGGTATATAGGAAGGACCCTTTCAAACGGTTGTGTATTAGACATCACTACTATGGAGTGGAGCTCCCACGTACATTGTGTATATAGGGAGAAAATTTTATGGATCCCAAGACCATCCGAGCATACCCCTTTGGCCATCCTACCACCGTAATACATGGAGAAAAACAACCGGGTAGATTGCTATGCACGTGTCGTCCAGGTAATCGGGTATTTAGGAAAGGGTATGGTCCCAATCATCCTTGTCACATTTTTACTGTTGGACCCTGCGGTATATCACGGGTTGTGATGGTTTCCCAATCCTGTGAGGTTCCTGACCTTTTCACCACTCCTATCACAAGTTTGATTATTTCTTTAGCTTGAGTAGCATTTTATTTTACTGATTAGACAACGGTTTCATTTATGAGAATATTTTTACCTTTCCAAACGAGATGATTTTTCGTGGAGAAGGTCTCGTTAGTTATAAGGGTTGTCACTTGAAAATCCTTTAAATCCTGTGGCCAACCCACCATGGAGCAAGATATGGATACAAATTCTGAAGCAATTAGTGGTTCGATGTCTGAATTGGAAGGAGTTCCAGTTATAGAAGGAGGAGTTGACTTTTTTCCTCCTGCCAATATTCCCATTACTTATATTTCAGTACCTCCTTTAGCGGAACAACCCTCCTCTCGAAATCCATCCTTTTCCATTCCAACTCCTTATGGAGCTGGAATTAATCAATTTCAGTCTGATGAAATAGTGGATCCTATATTTGGACCAAATGCTCCATTTGGGAAACCTCTCTTGGCCAATCTATCTCTAAGTTTGGTTCAACTAGTATCATAAATGTGTTATCTATGGAACTAAATCTGAACTCTAGAAGGACCTTACCCTACCTTTTACCTAGTGATATCTAGGGTAGATCATTGAATGTCCCTTCTAGTGCCATTTCAGCGAATGCTCCATTTGCACCCATGGTGGCTAGAATTACCACTCCTGCCAGAGTTCCACAGTCTGTTCAGAATCCATTGTCAAATTCCCAAATGGGAGGAACTTCTATGCCACCCATAGCTTTTTCGAACATTGGAAATCAGTTTTTACCCTCTACATCACATACAACTAGGGTATGGTTCTATTGGTCCCACCCCTCTAGTTGTAGGACCTAGTGGTCATGTTGGTTATGGTTCTATTAGTCCTGCTTTGTATCCTCCTACATCAGCTTGGGTTCCTTCTCAATATCCCAGTATTGGTAATACATACCTTAGCGGGGCACAATACACTAATCCGTTATATGTCCCTTATCCTAGAGGGGTTACCAATAAGTGGAATCAACCTACTTACATACCCCAAGCTATACCTAACTAAGAACAACCACCGTTCATGGGTCAAAACACTCCCAATTATCAACAATTTGCTGGGTACTATGGTCAACCTCAACCGACCTACAACCCTACTAGGGTATCTTTAGCTTATCAATATTACAATTACCCATAACCCAACCGAAAAATTCCATTTTTGATCCCATTCAATATGAATCTTTTTGGCCAACAATTCCGGTCAAGCTACCTTCAAAATTTTTGAAGTTTGATGGGAAACAAGGAGAAGATCCAAAAAACCATGTGATAAATTTCAATTTGTGGTGTTCATTTAACTCCCTAATGGATGATTCCATACAATTGAGTCTCTTCCAAAGAACATTGACCGAAACATCTATTGATGTATTTGTAACTTCGAAATGTATTCACTTGTATATTTTATGTATTATACCCCGATGTTTATTCCGGGAAGTATCTATAATGTAATTGAGTCATGTCATGCCCTGATGTTCATATCGTGAGATTAAATAATGTAAAAAAGTCATGTAAATTCATTGAGGTTAACCCTACATTGTAAGTCTAGGAAATAGTCCCCACAATTGAATCAAGGTTAACCTCCTTGTTGATCGAAGGGAAAAGTCCCTACAGTTGAGGGGCACTAGGGTTATTAGACTCTCCTAGAGATGTCGACCTAGTAAGTAATTGTTAAGTGAGGACAACATGTTGGAGTGGAAATAAAGTGAACGAAAGAATATAAATATAGAGTGAGAATCTCTATTTATCACATACACACTCAGTCACTGGGGCGCATGAGTGAGAGAGGAGAATCTCTCTCAAGTGAGAGATAGAGAACAAGTTGTTGGAGATCATCTTTATGTTTTAGGGTTTTAATACTGCCATTGGTGCTCATTCTATCTCTGAGGAAGTCGCGGGGTTTTCTCCTTTATGGTTTCCCTGAGGAAAATTCTTTGTGTCTCTTGTATCTCGTGTTTATTGTTGTGCATGTTATTCTCTCAAATAAGATCCAAAGATCACATTGCTTAAATGATCAAAAAATAACATGGTATCAGAGCTAACCTGAGAAGAAGACACTGTGCAGCTATAGAAGCTAGGGATTCTTAATTTTTGGGTCTCTCTCCACAATCCATCAGCAAAAGGAGGCTAGGATGACTCTCCATTGAAGGGTGCATCTTTATGTTGAAGCAGGATTTGATTTCGGGAGTTTTCAATTTTTGCTGTGGGAAATTAGGGATTTTTATAGAAGAGGAATTTTTGAGTGAGCCTAGCATAGGATTAATCTACTCATAAGAATTGAAGTTTATATTTCTGGGTTGAGATTTTTGGTTCAGTGAAACTCCAGGAAAGTCAAACCCTAGTTTGACCCTGGGCTCGAAAAACCCTAAAATACTGAAACTGATAGTTTTGATAGATTCGGTATATATTGAGATTGGATAAGGATCAGGTGCCAAAACTTTCACAAGTCGATGATAAATTTCTGATGAATATTGTGTCCAAGTTTCAGCCTTAGATTCACTATATTATAGGAGATATGATTCCTCCAAGTTAGGGTTCCATTCTCTCCCAGGATTCCTCCCCAAACAGGACACCTGCGGAGAATTGCTATATATAGGGTTACAAAGGTCCAAATGAAATTTATAAATATGTTATAGAAATTTCATGGAATATATATATCTTTGTTCAAAATTTTGGACCCCGAATATGATAGAGTGACATGTAGCAGTCCGTACAAGTTCTCTATGTTGAACAGTCATGAAACATGTCATCTTAGGAAAACGCTCATAAGTCCCAATTGGTGAAACCAATTCTAATGAAACTATGGTGATGGAACAAAGACAAACAAGGTTAACTCAGTACAAAATTTTCCACATAGAGGAGAAGAAATTTTGGATGTACTGCAGAAACAGTATAAGGCATTTATGTAGAAGAAATTGGTAAACTAGGGCTTCCTATTCCGGGAACTTCCCTCCACTATTTTCAGAAAAGGAGTACATTGGACAGCTCGCCTTGAAGAGGTCTATCATTTTATCCAATCAGATCTAAAATATTCCAAGTTTTGAAAATTTGTGTTTCTCTGACAAACCCTAGGTCAGCCAGATCCAGAACCAGGATGAACACCTCAAATTGGTAAGGTCCAATCTGTTTCTATTTACATTTGAGGTTCTCATTTAAAAATGACTAATCACACTAGCTTGATGAAAATCTTTTTGATGATGACAACTTCCAAGCATGGAATTATAGGATCTCACTAGTTCTTGAAGGAAATGAATTGGACACCTACATTAGTAGATAGGTTCCAGTTCCAGAGGGATATGAGGATAAAAGCCTTACACAAGAAGAACTTGGTCAAGGCCAAGAAGATCATTTCTGATTCAATAGAGGATCACCTTATACCACAAGTGTCTTCCCTAGAGACATTGAAAGAGATGTTTGATTACTTGATCAATTAATTTGAAGGAAAGAACATAAATCATAAGATGAATTTGAGAAAAAAGTTGAAGAATGTGAAGATCCATAATGCAGAGACCATACATTCATACTTTACAAGGGTCTCTCAAATCAAAGAACAACTTGAAGCGGTAGAAGAAGAAAAAAGTGGAGAATGCAGAAGTGGTGATAACCACCTTGAATGGTCTCCCAGGATCATGGGATTCATTCATTTGAGGAATGTGTGCCAGAAGGAAGTGGTTACTTTCAGTAGACTCTGGGAAGAGTGCACACAAGAAGAAGCTCGACTCATAATAAGATAAGAGAAGATGGGAGCAACTGAAGATCTAGCTCTCGCGATTCAAAGAAGATCCCTCAAGCGATGAGGAATATGAAGAACTCAATTCTTGAAGAACCTCTTATCCATATTAAGCATTTTGATAAGAAATGATGTTATTATGAATGAAGAATATGATGAAGCTGAAAGGATTCTACCCTTGAAATAAATAAAGATAAGTATTCAATTGCCATTTCATGATATTGTTTTGTTATGCATTTTTTTATATTTAGTTGATGTACTATGCATGGTAGAATGTTTGCATTAATGATAGTATACTACTAATACACATGTGATGGGTAAGTAGCTCATGGTGCTATACAACTCTCCATTACTACTTATCTAGAATGAAACCTCTTTGTTGACATATTGGATTAGTGCACAATCTCAATGTTGTCCTGGTAGAGATGGAAGGCATATAGAAAGTTTTCGTGAGATATGGATGAATGTTGTATTGGATAAAATAGTTTCATGATCATATATTTATGCATAAGAATTTTCCATTATGAATATTCCTTGTGAAATGTTTCTAACCATACAAATTAATTTGACTTGTAGGAAATATCGCGTACAATCACCTACAAGAAAAGAAGGATGAGACTTGTTCTGAAGAACAAGAGACGACAGTTCAAGAAAGAATCCAAGATGAAGAATAATATGACTATACTTTCAAAAGAAAGAAAGAGGCCTCAGAGACACTCTAGTTATGTAAAATTATTGAGCGACATCATTGATTCAGAGCCTTCTAGCTATGAAGAAGTATCCAAGAAGAATGATGTCTAGGATGTAGTATCGAGACTTGAAGGGAAGTTCATAATGTATTCCATATACAAGGAAATATTCGTAGCACGAGGATTCTCATGGAAAGAAGGCATAGACTACGAAGAGACATTTGCAGCCATTGGAAGTTAAGACACATGACAGGCAGACTCATGTGTGAAAATTAAAGAAGGCCTTGTATGAGCTCAAAAGACACCCATGGGATAACACATACATGAGGAGATTGAATATCACCTAGAGTGATGAAGATCCTAACCTTTGCTACAAGGTTGAAGATGAAAGCCTATAGAGGATGACAAGCTCACAAATGGGTGCGAGAAGAAATTTTTAGAGGATCTTGGTATCCAGTGACCCTAGATGGATACATAGAATATTAGTAGCAAAGGAATCTACTCGTCACTCCGATATAGAATGTTTCAGTGCATAGAGTGCAAAAGACAATGGGGGAATGATGCTCCGCTTCAGAGGGAGGGACTACAGAAGATCCTGAGGTTCAACATGGTACGACAGGATGGACATATTACTAATGAATCTAGGCTTTACTAAGAGTAAAGTGGATTCCAACCTTTGCTTCAAGGTTGAAGGCGGAAGACCAGTGATGATCCTATTATATGTCGATGAATTGTTCCTGACAGAAAAGAGGAACTCATTAAATTGAAATAAAGAGACTTGATACCAAGTTTGAGATGAAGGACTTGGATATGATGCACTACTTTCACCTTTTGTAAACAAAAGTTGTTCCTCTGATTTGAATGGTTCAAATCCAGAACAAATGAGTGAACGACAAAGGATGAAGACCTTGTTGATGTAATTGTAACTTCGGAATGTATTCATCTGTATTTCTTATGTATTGTAAACCAATGTTTATTCCAGGATGTATTGTAATGTATTTAAGTCATTTCATACCCCGATGTTTACTCTGGGAAGTTTCTATAATGAGAAAGTCATGTCAAGTCATTGTGGGTAACCCTCCTATTGGTCAAGGGTTAAAGTACCCACAGTTGTGGGGCCCTTGGGTTATTAGAATATCCTAGTGAAGTCGACCCTAGGTGAGTCATTGTAAGTCGGGGCAGTAGTCCCCACCATTGTGTTACTCTCCTATTGGTCAGAGGAGCCAAAGTTCGCAGAAGTGGTGGGGCACTAGGGTTATTAGACACTCCTAGAGATGTCGGCTCTAGTAAGTAATTGTTAAGTGAGGCCAACATGCTGGAATGCAATTCAAGTGAACGAAAGAATATAAATAGAGAGTGAGCCTCTCTATTTATCTCACTTGCAACACTCACACTCACTCACTAGGGCGCATGAGTGAGAGAGGAGAAGCTCTCTCAGTGAGAGAGAGAGAGACTGCTGCTATCGGGAGATCATCTTACTGTTTTTTGGTTTTACCTTTTGTGATGATTCTATCTCTAAGGAAGTTGTGCGCTTTTCTCCTTTATGGTTTCCCCAAGGAAAACTCTTTGTGTCTCTTGTCTCTTGTGATGTGATTATTTTTTATTGTTGTGCTTGTTATTCTCCCAGTTAAAATATCCTAAGATCATAATGCTAGCTTGAATGATGAAAAAATAACATGGTATCAGAGCTAACTTGAGAAGAAGACATTGTGTAGCTACAGAAGCTAGGGCTTCTTACTTTTTGGGTCTCTGTATATATCGATATAATCAGATATGAAATATTCCAAGTTTTGAAAATTAGGGTTTCTGTGACAAACCCTAGATTAGCCAGCTCCGAAACCAGGACAGACACCTCAAAACGGTAAGATCTAATCTTTTGCTATTTCCATTTGAGGTTCTCATTTCAGAGTGATCTATCACATCAGCTTGATGATAAGCTTGGTGAAGTTTCTAAGCATGGAAGTATATGATCTCTCTTAAGAAAATGAATGGGACACCTACATGAGTAGAGAGGTTCCAGTTCAATAGGGAGATGAGGCAGAAGCCTTACACAAGAAGAACTTGGTCAAGACAAAGAAGATCACGAATCAACTTGTACTACAAGTGTCTTCCCTAAAGAAACCAAAGATGTTTGATTCCTTGACTAATATATTTGAAGGGAAGAACATACCTCAGAAGATGACCTTAAGAAATTAGTTGAAGAATGTGAAGATCCAGAATGCAAAGACCATGCAGTCATACTTTACAAGGGTCTCTCAAATGAAAGAACAACTTGAAGCAGAAGTGAAGAATGCAGAAGTGGGGATATCCACCTTGAATGGCCTCCCAGGATCATTGGATTCATTCATTCGAGGAATGTCTTCCAGAAGGAAGTGATTACTTTCAGTAGACTCTGGGAAGAAGAAGAAGCTTGACTCATAAGAAGAGAAGAGAAGATGGGAGCAATTGAAGATCAAGCTCTCACCATCGAAAGAAGATCCCTCAAGCGATGAGGAATATGAAGATCTCAACTGTTGAAGAAATTCTTATCCACCTTAGCATTTGGATAAGAAAAGATGCTATTATGAATGAAGAAGATGATGAAGTTGAATACTCAAGAAGGAGTATACCCTCGAAACAAATAAAGATAAGTATTCAATTGTCATTTCATGATATTATTTTGTTATGCATTTGTTTATATTCAGTTGATGTATTATGCATGATAGGATGTTTGCATTAATGACAGTGATGGGTAAGTAGCTCATGGTGCTATACAACTCTCCATTGCTACTTATCTAGAATGAAACCTCTTTGATGACATATTGGATTAGTGCACAATCTCAATGTTGTCTTGGTAGAGATGGAAGGAATCTAGAAGGTTTCATTGAGATATGGATGAATGTTCTATTGGCTAAATTAGTTGCATGATCATATATTTATGCATAAGAACTTGCGAGTATAAATATTCCTTATGAAATGTTTCTAACCATACAAATGTATTTGACTTGTAGGAAAGACTGCATACATAATCGCCTGCAAGCAAAGAAGAATCAGACTTATTCTGAAGAAAAAGTGACAACATTTCAAAATGAAGAATAATATGATGAATACAGTGACATCATTGATACAAAACCTTCCAGCCATGAAGAAGTAACCAAGAAGAAATGGAAGACCAGTTCAAGAATAATGATGTCTAGGATGCAGTATCGAGACCTGAAGAGAAGTTCATAGTTCCATCATGCAGTAGATGGAAACATCGTGGGATACAAAGCAAGATTCGTAGCATGAGGCTTCTCACGAAAAGAAGGCCTAGACTACGAAGAGACATTTGTAGCCAGTAAGAGTTTAAACACATATATGATGACCTTGATGAAGATCTTAACCTTTGCTACAAGGTTGAAGATGCAATTCTATACAGTAGATGGTCACATAGAATATTAGTAGCATAGGAAGCTACTTGTCACTCCGGTACAGAATGTTTTCAGTGCATAGAGCACAGAAGATAGAGGGAGTATGATGCTTTTGCTTCAAAGGGAGTGACTACAGAATATCTTGAGGTTCAACATGGTATGACAAGATGGGCAGATTACTGATGATTCTAGGCTTTACTGAGAGTAAAGTGGATTCCAACCTTTGCTTCAAGGTTGAAGGCAGAAGACCAGTGATGCTCTTGTTATGTGTCGATGCACTATTTTCTAGGCATGGAGGTGTGGACAAGGGAAGTATGCAATAGAGATCCTGAATAGGTTCAGAATGATGGACTGCATGACCACACCTATGGCATCAAACCTGAAGCTATTGAGTGATGCTTCATCAGAGTCAGTTGATGCTACGATGTATCATCAGATGATTGGGTCATTAATGTACATGACGAACACGAGACCAGACATTTGCTTTGTTGTGAACACCTTGAGCCAGTTCTTGACAAATTCGAGAAATGTTCACTTGATTGCTGAAAAGCATATTTTTAGGTACCTAAGGGGTACAGTTGATTATGGGCTCAAGTACGATGCGAATCGGAAGATTAACCTGGAGGGTTATGTTGATTCAGATTGGGCAGGCAGTTCCATCGACAGGAAGAACACTTCAGAGTATTTCTTTAGTATGGGATCAGGTGTGATCTCTTGGTTTAGCAGGAAGCAATCCTGTGTGGCATTGAGTACAACTGAAGCAGAGTATGTCACAACTTGTTCAACTAGTTGTGAGGTAGTATGGCTGAGGAAGCTACTGTCTGATTTATTTGATCTCCAGATGGATGCTACTTGTATACATTGTGACAACTAGAGTTGAGTGAAGTTGTCAGAGAATCCAGTGTTCCATGACAAAGTCGAAGCATATTGAGATCAAGTATCACTATATCAGGGATATGGTGTAGAGGGGAGCAGTGAAGCTCCAGTATGTTGCAACGGAGGAACATATAGCTGATGTGTTAATGAAGCCATTTTCCAGAGTGAAGTTCGAGTACTTTAGGGAGAAGCTTGGTGTTCTCTAGATTGAGGTTTCCCAAAGCCATTCTGACGAGCAGGTTAGATGTAAGGGTTCAGCCATTCTGTCATGGTGAGAGGATTTGGTTCCTTCCATGTCAGATATGAGTGTTGATTTCCATTCTAGGAATGGAGGTACCTGGTCAGTTACCAGGAACACTCAGTCCAGGACTAAGAGAGCCTTTTTGACAAGTAGGTCAAATGTAAGGGCTGAACCATTCTGTCATGGCTAAAGGATTAGGTTCCTCCCATGTCAAATGTGAGTGTTGGAAATTCTGTTGAGTAGGATAGATTTAAGGGAAATTTCCACTCTTCGGGAGAGTGGAGGCACTTGGTCCATTACCAAGTAGCTCAGTCTGGGATTGGGGGCCTTTTTGATGAGGGTGGAGGATTTGGTTCCTTCCAGGTCAGATGTGAGTGCATGCCCTTCTATCATGGTGAGAGGATTTAGTTCCTTCCATGGTAGATGTAAGTGCAGAACATTCCGTCATGGTGAGAGGATTCAATTCCTTCCGTGGTCGATGTAAGTGCGGGCCATTCCGTCATGGTGAGAGGATTCAATTCCTTCCGTGGTCGATGTAAGTGCGGGCCATTCCGTCATGGTGAGAGGATTCAATTCCTTCCATGGCCGATGTAAGTGTGGGCCATTCTGTCATGGTGAGAGGATTCAGTTCCTTCCATGTCAGATGTAAGGGCAGGCCATTCTATCATGGTGAGAGGATTCAGTTCCTTCCATGACAGATGTGAGTGTGAGGCCTTTCTGATGTGATTGTAGGTTACTACATGATCAAATGTGAGTGCTGGGCATTCCTTTCTAACGATTAGGTCAGATGTAAGTGTTGGGCATGCCTTTGTGACAAGTAGGTCAGATGTAAGTGCTGGGAAAAGACCTACCTGATGGCTAGGCCTATAATCAGCATGGAAGAAGGTTGGCTCTGTAGAACTTCCTATGACGAGATAACACACATGATGATGACCAGATGAGATCTAGATCGAGCTATGATCCAGAGCCAGTTATGATGACTCCAAAAGATCCATATCGAGTGATGATCTAGATCCAGCAGTGATGATCCAAATCGAGTGATGATCCAGATCCAGTAGCAATGATCCATATCGAGTGATGATCCAGATCCAGTGATGATGATCTCAATCGAGTGATGATGATCTAGATCGAGTGATGATCCAGATCTAGTGACGATGTTCCAGATCAAGTATGATCCAGTGACGATGTCCTAGATCAAGTATGATCTAGTGATGATGTTCTAGATCGATTATGATCCAATGATGATGTTCCATATCAAGTATGATCCAGTGACGATGTTCCAGAACGAGTATGATCCAGTGACAATGATCCAGATCGAGTGATGATCTAGATCCAGATGAAGATGACTTGAAGATGAAGATGATGATAAGTTAACAATGATTCAGATGATACAGAGAAGAAGACTTGTGCTAATAAATTGTGTTGATCACCTTCCTAGTTAAGAGGGAGTGTTGATGTAATTGTAACTTTGGAATGTATTCATCCATATTTCTTATGTATTGTAACCCGATGTTTATTCCGGTATGTATTGTAATGTATTTGAGTCATGTCATACCCCAATGTTTATTCCGGGAAGTTTCTATAATGAGAAAGTCATGTCAAGTCATTGTGGGTAACCCTCCTATTGGTCAAGGGTTAAAGTCCCCACAATTGTGGGGCCCTTGGGTTATTAGACTATCCTAGTGAAGTCAACCCTAGGTGAGTCATTGTAAGTCAGGGAAATAGTCCCCACCATTGTGTTACCCTCCTATTGGTCGGAGGAGGCAAAGTCCCCACAAGTGGTGGGGCACTAGGGTTATTAGACACTCCTAGAGATGTCGGCTCTAGTAAGTAAATGTTAAGTGAGGCCGACATGTTGGAGTGCACTTCAAGTGAACGAAAGAATATAAATAGAGAGTGAGCCTCTCTATTTATCTCACTTGCAAGAATCACACTCACTCATTGGGGTGCATGAGTGAGAGAGGAGAAGCTCTCTTAGTGAGAGAGAGAGAGACTGCTGCTATTGGGAGATCATCTTACTATTTTCTGGTTTTACCTTTTGTGCTGATTTTATCTCTGAGGAAGTTGGGGGGTTTTCTCCTTTATGGTTTTCCTGAGGAAAACTCTTTGTGTCTCTTGTCTCTTGTGATGTGATTATGTTTTATTGCTGTGCTTGTTATTCTCTTAGTTAAAAGATCCTAAGATCATAATGCTAGCTTGAATGATGAAAAACTAACAGACCTTCTCTGGATGTCGTAGACACATGGAATGCTGCTTCGATAGTGAACCTGTGTACCTCCAAACAGATCAAACATGCAAAAAAACAAAGCTACCAAAAAATAATATACTTATCCATGTTAGTGACTAAGGAATCTAACAACATATACATGTGAAATCAAAACAACAGTAATGTGGGACAGAAATCAGCTTTGCATTAAAGATGTATGGAGAAGCTTACAACCGTTGCCTTAGTGTCAACAATCATTTCCAAGAAACAAACACTTCATCCCCATAAGCTCCAACTTTTCTCTCTATGCTCTCCAATAGCTTGGGCTAAGTGGTCAATCCAACAACATAACAATACCTCTATATTTCTCCCCCTTAACTATGGACATGAGCTTGTATTTATAAGGCTCAATGGATATGAATAGTTGAGATATTTGTGGATGAGGTGGCTCTAAGATCCTAATATGGGGGATCTCGAGCCCAACTGACCCACAATGATAGGTATAAGGGAGGACATAAGGCTAATGATCTAGAAGCCTTGAGAAACTTCTCTTTTTCCCATTTTACCCCGGGTACCGCTTTTCTTCTCTTATGATAGAGCGGTATAGATGAGAAACACTTATGGACAAAAGACCATATGCAGTGGCACCGCTTATGGAAAACAAAATACAGGAAGTTAGAGCAAGGTACCACTCATGGGCCATAGGTAAAGCGCGGTGCTGAGTTTTTCATGTAGAATTGACAAACAGAGTAGGTTTCTACTCTAAGTGCTGGGATTAAGGGAAAACATGGGAGTTAAGGGTCTTATCACATGGTGGTGATAGGATTTGGGTATAACAGTATGCCCCCCAAAGCATGAGACTTAGAGGGATACGATAAACGAGAGCTTTGAGAGAACAACTTGTCACTTCGAGGTGAAAATGTCAGCTCAATCAGAGCATGTTGTTAAGTAGGCATCTGTAATATTTTTGACTCATAGACACATGTAACCAACTCATGGATGTAGACCAATACAATGCAGATCCATGGGGGGAATAAACAAGCATGGCTACTAGAATACATCGTAGATCCATGTGATAGAGGACTCAAAATTGGACATAGCTACCAGATATACAACGTAGATCTATGTCGTACAAACAAAAATTTGAGCATAGCCATGACCATACAAATATTGTTAGAATAATCAACCCATAGTTAGCTACCTTAGACATTAATTTAATTATTTTTGTCTTATTTGCCTAGTTCATGTGTCCCACCTTATGCAAGTTGTCAATTTCCTATCCATAGTGGTCCAACTTGCCTAATTTGACCCATGTCGTAGTTGGGAAACCTCAAGGAATCAATTCTAGTTTATTCCTGGTCTCTTAGGCGCCCTTCTACTTTTTCTGCTTTATTGCCTGCTTTTTCAGTGCTTTAAGGCAATAGGGAAAGTTTGACTAGGTGAGGTGAACTAGTTTTTTGTCCTCTTCATCCTCCACTCTTTTCTCCTTGGAAAAGAATGTATGAGTTGTCATTCCATCACTCTTTATATTTCCTAAGCACTTTTTCCAATTCATGAGCTCCATGACTGATTTGGGATCAACTTTTTGCACCTATGGGGGATTTGCTTAATTTTAGTAAGCCTACTTTATGCTAGATTCGAATTGCTCCTCATGCATTTGAATCCCTTATGTAATTATTTAATACAACAACCTATTATGTTATAGGGTTTGCTATTGTACACTTATTCAATACAGTTTAGTGTTCAGCTCATTATTCAGTCTCTTTTGTGAGTGATTTTGCATGTTCAATTGATAATTGTTGTGAGTAAAATTAATCTATCACTGGGTTCAATTTCCACATGGTATTAGAGCCATTGTATATCAATTTCTCTCCTTCAAAATTGTTTTGCAGGTTCGACATCAGTGACTGGGAGCCTTCTACTGACAACCGGGACAATTTCTGAGCTATGGATCAATCTCAGAAGATCATCTTGACTCCCTTCAATTTCTTTGAATGGAAAGTAGAGATGGAGATACTATTGAGAGAGAAAGGCCTCTATAGGGGGACTATGGAAATAGAAGCAGAGCCCAATGTAGCTGCAGAGAAGATAAAATGGCACAATAGGAGGGATGAGGCCTATGGTCTCTTGTGTCTGAGTATTTCCAGAGACCTCCTTTTCCATCTTGATGGATTGACATCACCGAATGAAGTATGGGAGAAGCTTAATGATATTTTTGGAAAGACAGATGAGATGAGGGGACATCAAATTGAAAATGAGCTAATTTCCCTGAGTCCCAATAGCTTTGAATCTCTGCAACTCTATTTCTCCAAGTTGAAAGCACTTGTTTTGCAGCTAAAACAATGTGGGATCGAAAAGAAGGATGATCAGCTGGTCTTGGCCATTCTCTCGAAACTTGGCCCTGACTATTCAGTATTTGTTTCAACCTTATATGCCACAAAGTTGACAGCTCGAACCTGGAAGATGCCTAGCCTTGCATATTTCATGGAATCTCTCACACAAGAACATGACAAGCTGGTGATGATGGGCACCATCAAACCATCCAAAGACCAATCTCTGGTTGCTGGAGATTCGAGGGTGGATTAAAAAAGCAAATATAAAGCTAAAAATCCACCTAAGCAAAAGAGAGACAAGAACAAGTCTCCAGAGGAGCCACAAGGTTCCAAGAAGAACTACCAGAAGAAGAAAAACAAAGGAGACATGAGCAAGTGCGCATACTGCAATAAGGGAAATCACACTGAAATCTCTTGTATGAAGAAGCAAATAGACATGCTGACCCAAATCCTGGAGAAGAATGGCATCTCCCTTCCAGACAGCTCAAAGAAGAGAGAAGGAGGATCAAGTTCAGATGATAGAAAGAGAGTTCATGCATTGGTTGCTGGCACATCAAGCTCACCCAGTTTTATCATTGATTCTGGAGCTTCAAGACACATGGTTTCAACCAAGGAGGCATTCTCCTCACTTTACATGTCGAAAGGACCACCTATAGTACTGGGAGATGACTCTCTCACTGAAAGTTTGGGCAAAGGGAGGATTGATCTTGATCATGGTCAGTTCAACAATGTGTTGTATGTGCCTGGTCTTTCCTCCAACCTCTTATCAGTGTACCAGATGACTCACACTGGGTCTCCAAAGAAATTAATATTCTCCCCTGATGAATTTGAGATCACAGAGATCTCAAGTGGTAAATTCATTGCAAAAGGAGTTGCAAACCATGCTCAAAAGGTATACATGTTCTCACACTTCCTACCCTACTCAAACCCCTCTGCTCTTCTGATTCATTCTAATGAAGTAAGCAATATTTGGCATGAAATATTTGGCCACCTAAATTACAAGTATCTTTCTGATCTTAGTGAAAAAGAGATGGTCATAGGGTTGACCAAGATAAAAGTTTCCAAAGGAGTCTGCCAAGGTTGTATCCTAGGAAAACACCCATAGCATAAATTTGAGAGAGATAGTCATGAGAGAACCTCTGCACCCCTCGAGCTGATCCATAGTGATGTTGCTGGCCCATTCCCTCATATGTCCATGAGTCAGGCCAATTATGCATTGAATTTCATAGATGACTTTTCCAGGTATTGCTGGGTTTACTTCCTGAAACACAAGTCTGAAGTTTTTGGCCTCTTCAAAGTCTTTACGGCTTTGGTTGAAAACCAGTCTAGGAGGAAACTCAAGGTACTCAGATCTGACAATGGTGGTGAGTATGTCAAGTCTAAGTTTATTAATTATTGTGTCTATGTAGGTATTCATATGCATCATTCTATCCCTTACACACCACAGCAAAATGGTGTCGCTGAGAGGAAGAACTGATCACTGAAGGAGATGGCAACATGCATGATGGAGGCCAAAAATTTGCCACCAAAGTACTGGGCCGAAGCTATCAACTATGTAGCCTATATCCAGAATAGGGTTCCTCATAAAAAACTTGATGTCATGTCTCCTTTTGAAGCATGGAGTGGGCACAAGCCAGATGTGACCCATTTCAGGATTTTTGGCTCAAGGGCTTGGGCTAGAATTCCAACAGAAAAGAGAAAGGCTTTGTAGCCCCAAAGCCAAGAGTGTCTATTTGTTGGATACTTTGAATATTCAAAAGGGTACAAACTGATAAATTTGAGCACAAACAAATCCTTCATCGAAAGGTGTGTTCAGTTTCAAGAAGAACCCCTTGTAGCAGTGGAAGTTGGAGAAACCTCTTCACCACCTGAACCTCTGAAAGTAAGTGAAGAGTTTGTTGAACATGCTGATTCTGATATGTCTGATAGTGATGAGTTTATTGAAGAACCTAACAGCCCTACAAGGCCAAAATGGGAAGCTAATACACTACATGCAGCAGGAGAGCTAGCTAGGGATCCTAATGACCCAAGGAGGACTAGATCTCAATTTGAGAGTGGTCTGTGCATGAAGGATCCTATGTTTGCTGAGAAATGATATTTGATGGTGGAATATGATCCTAAAACATATGAATAAGTAGCAGGAGATCCAATATGGCAAGCATCCATGAAGGAAGAGTTCATCTCACTCCAGAAGAGCAACACATGGGAGCTAGTGGATCTTCCCCCAGGGAGGAAGTTAGTTCAGTGTAAGTGGGTCTACAAGAACAAATTTGCTGCTGATGGTTCACCTATGAAGTACAAGGAAATATTGGTAGCCAAGGGCTACTCACAGGTTCATGGCATAGATTACAATGAGACCTTTGCACTAGTGGCAAAGATGGACTCCATCAGGCTAGCCTTAGCCATTGCAGCCTCAAAGCAATGGGAGGTACATCACATGGATGTAAAATGTGCCTTCCTGAATGGAGATATCACTAAAGAGATATATATGCAGCAGCCTCAAGGATTTTCTACTAACCCTTCTCTTGTGTGTAGGTCGAGAAAGTCATTGTATGGGTTAAAGCAAGCCCCCAGGGCTTGGTATGCCAAGATTGATAGCTTCTTGCTTTCACTGAATTTTGTTCGGTGAAAATCAGATCCAAATGTATATTTGAAGTTAATTAATGGTTCATTAATGATCATTGTGTTATATTTTTATGACCTCCTCATTACAGGAATCTCAAAGGATGAGATTGCTTCCTTAAAGGGTGCAATGAACCAAGCCTTCTCCATGACAGATTTGGGGCTCTTAAGCCAATTCTTGGGGCTTGAGATTGCTCAAAACAAAGATGGAATCAAGGTGCACCAGTCCAAGTATGCCTTGGATTGCTGAACAAATTCAGAATGAAGGACTGCAAACCAATCAAGACTCCTTTCCTTTCAGGAGTGAAGCTGGAAGAAGATGATTCTTCACCTATGGTAAACAATACACTGTATAGGAAATTGATTGGATGTTTGTTGTATCTTACACATACTAGACCTGATATTTATTATGCAGTAAGTGCGGCTTCTAGATACATGGATCAGCCTCATGAGATCCATTGGAAACAACCAAAAGGATCCCTAACTTTGTTTAGGGAACAAGGACACATGGGATCTTCTATAAAGCAAAATCTGATCTTGATTTGATTGGATTTATTGACAGTGATTGGGCAGGTGATAACACAGATAGAAATTCCACATCAGGATATGTGTTCATGCTTGCAGAAGGGCCAATTATCTAGTCAAGAAAGAAACATAGTGCCATTGCACTCTCATCTACAGAAGCAGAGTACAGAGGAGTTGTTAATGCAACAACTCAATGTTTATGGTTGCAGGGATTACTTGGAGAGTGTGGCTTCGAATTAGAGTACTCAAATACCATCTAATGTGATAACCAGAGTACCATTTGAATCTGCAAAGATCCAGTTCAGAAGAAGAGAACCAAACACATTGAGATCCATATGCACTACATCAGAGAGCTTGTGCATGATGGCACCATTCACCTACTCTTATGTTCATCTTCGGAACAAGTAGCTGATATCTTCACCAAAGAATTTTGTGAGAAGACCTTCAAAAATCTCAAATCACTGCTGGGGATTGCTGATCATGCTGTGAAGCATGAGTGAAGACAAGATTTCCAAATTTTGTTTTACAGTCCATGTTTAAGGGAGGATTTTCCCATGCGGTTTTTGCCTCTTTCCTTGTTTAAATGGACATGTTGTATGTAAAGGGTGACTAAGCCTTGTTTCTAGGCCCTATAATTTTCTGATATATTACTCATAAGTTAGGCTTAAGGGGGGGTGTTAGAATAATCAACCCATAGTTAGCTACCTTAGACATTAATTTAATTATTTTTGTCTTATTTGCCTAGTTCATGTGTCCCACCTTATGCAAGTTGTCAATTACCTATCCATAGTGGTACAAATTGCCTAATTTGACCCATGTAGTGCTTGGGAAACCTCAAGGAATCAATTCTACTTTATTCCTGGTCTCCTAAGCGCCCTTCTGCTTTTTTTGCTTTAGAGCCTGCTTTTTTAGTGCTTTAAGGCAATAGGGAAAGTTTGACTAGGTGAGGTGAACTAGTTTTTTGTCCTCTTCATCCTCCACTCTTTTCTCCTTGGAAAAGCATGTATGAGTTGTCATTCCATCACTCTTTAGCTTTCCTAAGCGCTTTTTCCAATTCGTGAGCTCCATGACTGATTTGGGATCAGCTTTTTGCACCTATGGGGGATTTGCTTAATTTTAGTAAGCCTGCTTTATGCTAGATTCGAATTGATCCTCATGCATTCGAATCCATTATGTAATTATTTAATACAGCAACCTATTATGTTACAGGGTTGGCTATTGTACACTTATTCAATATAGTTTAGTGTTCAACTCATTATTCAGTCTCTTTTGTGAGTGATTTTGCATGTTCAATTGATAATTGTTGTGAGTAAAATTAATCTATCACTGGGTTGAATTTCCACAAATATGGATCCATGCTAGATATACAAAACTACATCGTAACCTGGGGAGAGCAATGAGTGCTAAACAAATACCCAGGGTCTTCGTCTCGTCTTCCACAAAGTACGATTCTATCGATGTGATTACAATGATATAAAGTCGAACATGGTAGAAACCACTTGATTACCGGCCAATGATGTGAACTGTTAACAAGTGCAAGGGAGATCACCATTGATGTAAATGATTCCCAAGGTACCCTAGTACAACCTACTGAGTGTGAATAGATGTCCTGATGTCAAACACCTAGTGGATTCTATCGATCAAAGGTAAATTATGTGAACCTATGTCGAGAGCGAGAGAATATGTCATTAGGGCATACAGATCTTAAGGTACTAAGTTTTATTTTTAAGACTATTTCCTGGATTATGAGCTGATGTTGACGGGAATAGTCTCGTCAAAGGAGGGCCATGATGAATCCCACATTGAAGACACAAAAATTGAAACATAGTTCTGGAATGATGTGAATATAGTAACCATAGGACTAACTCAAAAGTACTGACACATAAACTGTTTTGACTACAGAGGTAAAAACTTCTTCAACTTCCCTTTGAACATCGGGTGGCATGACCAAAGACTTGGCAGCATGACTAAACGGGACAAACACACATTGCGATAGTGGACAATGCATTCTTTTGAAAGAATCAAAGGAGTGACATGACTCATGAAAGTGGACCATCACAGAGATCAGCTGAATACCCAATTGACTTAAATGATATGCAGACAAGTGCCATGTTTAAAGGTAATGACAAACTACTGCCATTTATTTGCAAAATTATTCCCTTCCCATTTCCCCCATCATGATTGATGAGTGCCTCTTTTCAGTTTTACGAGTTCAAAGAGGGTAAAAAACACTCGGTATAGCTCGTCCGAAGACAAGTCCAAACTCATATGTTTTATGAACCTGAGAGAGGAGGGGTTCGTTCCTAAAAACGGGTCTCTCAATGTTTAATTTAACGAGTCCAATGAAATAAAACTTGGTATCGTTCATGTTTAGAGAGTCTGAAAGACCACGGAAGAAGAATCCAAAGGGTCCTTTTTCGTATGATTTAGTCTCTAAGGCCTGAAAAAGTATAAAATTATACCCTAGAGAACTCTTCCAGTCATGATTGGCTAGAGTGGTCCTTTTTCGTAAATAGTCTATCCGAAACGAAAAAGAGATAACCTACTGTCGGAGAGACGACTCTTCAAATGATTTAATGAGTGTGAAGAAGACAAGATCACTCGACAATATTTTCATATTTAAGGAGCTTGAAAAGAGTTTAAAGAAGACTCCATTAGGTCTCTTTTAAAAAATGAGACATTTTACGAGCCTGAAAAGAATCGAAAACGGACTCAGACCTTTGATACTGAGTTTTGAGAGCGTGACCAAAGTGTCATAATAAATGCTCAACGACTTTTTTCATTTTATGGTAGTACGAAAAAGTCAAAAATAAACTTCCAAAACTTTACTGCTACGGTTCTTATATCCTGCAACGACTCAAAACAAGCGTTAAATGCTCCAATAGCTAACATTAAGGGATTACGACTAATAGATTTTGATTAATAACTGATTTTAAACCAAAACTATAGCATGTCAAACCCAAAAATGTGTATAAAAGTCATGTAAATAGTGAAAAATCAAAACATTTTACTATTTACCAATAGCGGAGAGCATTTGGAGCACTTTCCTAGCCAGATCTTCAGTTGCTGATATTGGGAGTTTCTACCATCAAATTTGAGTGCTGTCAGTTCTAGGCAATAGTCTAGACCCTACTGTTTCATCTTATGCCTTTAATTTTGACTTTTGATGGTGTTTTGGGGTTGTATGGCAACCCCTGAAATCGTGGGAGCAGGCACCACTCTTATCCTTTGCAAGATACGCGGTATCTCGCTAGAACCGCACCAAAAATAAAGTGCACAGGCGGTGCCACCGCCTGTCTTCAATGGTGCACAGGGGGTGTCATCCGTGAAGATGTAAAACTATTCACACAAGCAAAACTAGATCATTTCATTTGATTTGAATGATTAAGAATGATTCTAATGGGTCTTGTGATTGTTTTTGGTAGGTTCTCGCTGATAAAAAATGGTCATATGGAAAGAGAGACAACATGATAATGATGATTCCTTCGCCAAAAGGAATGCGGGTTGCATAGCCGTATTAAGAGACTGCAGAATCCTAAAATTCTTTCGGACTCCCAGTATGTTATCACACGAGTGATTGCTTGAGCATATACTCTAGATGTGGAATCCAGAGCAACAATACTTTGAGGTTGGGGCTCATATTATGACAGTTGAGGTAGAGGATATCTACTTCCTGACTAGCCTTTCAAGACGAGGTGCTCCCATCTCGCTGACTGGTTCCTGCGGAGGGGACATCACTACATGGGAGTTGATAAACCATCACTGTATTCTTGGGACAAGGACATTGGGGTTTATACCAAAATTCTGTCACCATCATGTGATAAGACATTTGACATACCTACTTGCCCTGAATCCTAGCTTATGGAGTGGAAACTCATATTATTTGTCAATATTTTCATACAAATTCCCAGCACCACGATTGACCTTTTATCCATACGTGGTACCCTTGTTCACACCACCCATACTCTGTTTCCCACAAGCAGTGCCACCTCTTATGGCCCTTAGTCCATAAGCGGTTATTACCAGAACCGCTCTGTCACTAAAGGAGAAACGCGGTACCCTGGGTAAAAAGGGAAAAAGAGAAGCTTCTCGAGGCTTCTAGATGATAAGCCTCGAGATATCCCTTATCCTTACTATTGTGGGTCTGTTGAGCTTGAGATCCCCCATCCTAGGATCTTGGAGGCCACCTCACCCACAAATCTCTCAACCTACCCTATCCATCTACCCTTATAAATACAAGCTTATGGCCATGGTTGAGGGGGAGAACTCTTAAGGCATTGTTTTGCTGTTGAATTGATCACTTGGTCCATATCATTGAAGAGCATAGAGAGAGCTAGAGTCGGAGCTTATGGGGATGAGAATGCTTGGTTTCATGGAGATGCATGTCAACACTAAGGCTTAGTTGTAAACTTCTTCATATTTATTTAATGCAAGTTGATTTATGTCCCACATATATTGTTGATGTTTGATTTAATATATATGTTGTTAGATTCCTTAGTCACTAACATAGATTAGTAGATTATATTCTAGTTGCTTTGATTTGTTTTGTGTTGAGCTTATTGCAGGTACAGAGGGTGACTATCAAAGCATTGTATTCCAGGTATCTATGGCATCTAGGGAGAGTCTTCAACCTCTGTCTTCTATTTGTTTTAGATCTGAACCATTCAGACTAGTGGAACACCTTGCTATCCATAGGAGGTGAAATATTCCAGCTAACAAATCTGGTGACTCTGTTGGGGAATTAGTATATGTTGGAGACATTTACCACCATACACACTCTTTTTGGTCAAATTGGCCTAGTTAAACCACTATCCTAAGTATAATTGACATTAATTGACATCAGTGGAGCATTAATTACCATCATCCAGTCACACCCACGCCTACCTACAGTCAAGGAGGCTAACTTAGCCTTCTCCTACAGTCAAGGAGGGTAACTGGAGCACTCTGGGGGTGATCTGAGTGATATTAATGCACCTAATTGCTAACTGGTGGTTACAATCAGTTCAACCAGTTAGTTAAGGAGCCTCCTCTCATTTAATATATTATTTAATGATTATTTAATATTATTTAATGATCTGGAGTCAACAGGGGAGCCTCCACCAACTTCTAATGATCAGTTCAGCTTCAGTTAACCTCATCGGAGTTCATTGAAGTCATGGAGCAATAGTAATTGATGGTTGGCTTGCTATGACATGTTTTTGATCTCCTTCAGTTGAGATTCAGTCATTTATTGCACTCTGACTTCAGTTAGGGTTTGGTGAGTCAATTAGGGTTTTGGTCAAGTGGTTAACATGAGTGTGACTAAATGGCTGATAGTCAGTTAAGCTAGACTCACTCATGATTTGGAATTACCTCCTTAGGTATTTGAATTTCTCATTGATTCAAGCTATTGCTTGACATTGGTATTATAATCATTCATTATTTATTGAATATACAGAGCAGCTACTCATTCCGTAGTCCGATTAACACCATTTCATGAGTTATTTGTCGATTATTCTTTGATGAGATTGATGCTTTGTTCCTATATCAATGTGCAAGAATAATATGGTATCAGAGCTTACAGTCGGACAAAGCTCTATCTCTCAAAAACAATCTTTTTGACATAATTTTGCATGAAATTTGAGCAATAGCTCAAAAATCCAGCACTGCACCAGAAGCCAAGGCTTACCACTTAATACCCCAAGTAAATAACTTGTTGATCAAGCTTGCTTGATTGACTATGCTGGGTGTGATGAAATCCTAAAATGTGCAGGTTTTCCGACCTTACGGTGCCCTTTTTTGTTTTGATTTGCAGGTTTTAACAGGTACAACTTCGAATGGACTCATCAATCCCTCTTCTCACCCCATTCACAAGCTATTCAGAATTGAAGTTGAAGATGATTGCATATCTGAAGAGACGAGGTCTCTATGAGGTGTCTATTGGACTTGGAAAAGAGTCTTATGAGAATGAGAATGACTGGCTAAATGATGGTGATAGAGCTTTTGGAGCAATATGTTTGGCCCTTTCTCCTAGCTTGTACTACCTTATTGGTTCTGCTGAATACCCAAAGGATCTCTGGAAAAAATTGGATAGAACGTTTGGCAAGCACAATGAGGATCATAATAGCACTTTGGAGATCACATCCAGCACCACAAGAGTTCTTTACTCAAAATTCTCAGCCTCTACTCTCTTTGATGAATTTGTTCAATATGAAGATGAAGCAGAATCTCCTACACAGTCAATTTGAATTGAAGAAAGTCTCCATGCAGTGACTCCTTCTCCTGATGCTTCGGAAGTTTATGAGATATCTGATATCTCATCTCCTCATATTTCTGAAATAGAATAAGACATTCAAATCTCTGATATTGAAGAAAAATACTGCTGCACTTCCATGCAAACATTCATCGGTGATTTTCCTTTGAATTTTGTGCAAAATTTACCAGTAATTACTTCCGAAAGTGAAGAGAAATTTGATTTTTCTTCCTCTAATGTTGCTGCTGGTGTGAAAATATGTAAAATATTGGATATTTTGGAAGAAATATCAGATTATAAGAGTGACACATTCGCTCCCCATGATCTATATCTTCCAGCAAAATCCTACAGGATTGCATGCACCAAAATTCAGAATTTTGAAGAAAAAGACAACTGTGCATCCACCGTCTCAGTTGACCATAATTTTGGATCTGATATGAACCTTATTGGATCCGATATGATATTATTTGGATCTGATCTGATATTTATTGTTTCAAAATTTCAGGTTCATAAACCTTTAGTACTGCTTATAGCTGTTCTCATCAACGGTGTGAAGAAACAAGTACCGCAAGTCTCCTTCGAAACTGCTGCTGGGGATTTGATTTCATTTCACAGTTTTGGATCTGTTGTGAACTTATTTAGATCTGATTTAAATTATGATATGATGTTATTTTGTTCATCTTTTAAATCCAAGATTTTTCAGTCATGCTTGTAGCTTCTCTCACCAATTCCGGTGTGAAAAATCAAGTATTGCAGTTCTTCTTCAATTTTGCTGCTGGGGATTTGGTGTTAGTTTCATCTTATGAGGTTGCTGATATTTTATTTTGTGAATCATTAGATATTTCGGAAGCTATATCAGATTATGGAGCTCAAGAATTTTCTCTCCATAGTTCCAGGGCTTCTCTACCTTTGGTCACATGCTCATCTCCTCATAGAACTAGTAAAGAGGAAGACATTCTGCATCCGCTTGGACACTTGCTCCTAAAATTTGGGGCTGATTTTACCACTCATGGTTTGCTGTTCAAGGCTGCAACATATCATTTTCTTGAGTGTTCCACACATGGTTCGAATCCTCAAGAACCTTTGCTCTTTCTTCAGATGATTTCAACTGCTCTACATGAGTCCAGTTTTCACCGTGCAGCTGTTTATATTTCGGATTCAGTTGAGTGCATTGTTCTTCTTCCAAAGTGGAAGATTCCTCTAGACATATTAATTTAGTTTGAATTCATAGGTTCACATGCACAGTCTCAGGATACTTCTGCATTGAAGAACCAATTCTTGATTTCCTGCTTAGTTTGAGGGGGGATATTTTTCCCATGAGGTTTTCCCCGTTTCCTTGGTTATATTAAGCAGTTACTTTATTGTACTGGGTGACCTATGGCATTTGTTGTTGGGGCCCTAGCATTTTTATGCATCTATGTTTTCTAACTCTTCCTGAGTATAGCTTAAGGGGGGGTGTTGGAGACATTTACCACCATACACACTCTTTTTGGTCAAATTGGCCTAGTTAAACCACTATCCTAAGTATAATTGACGCTAATTGACATCAGTAGAGCATTAATTTCCATCATCTAGTCACACACACGCCTACCTACAGTCAAGGAGGCTAACTTAGCCTTCTCCTACAATCAAGGAGGCTAACTGGAGCACTCTGGGGGTGATCTGAGTGATATTAATGCACCTAATTGCTAACTGGTGGTTACAATCAGTTCAACCAGTCAGTTAAGGTGCCTCCTGTCATTAAATATATTATTTAATGATTTGGAGTCAACAGGGTCACCTCCACCAACTTCTGATGATCAGTTCAGCTTCAGTTAACCTCATAGGGGTTCATTGAAGTCATGGAGCACTAACACTTGATGGTTGGCTTGCTATGACATGTGTTTGATCTCCTTCAGTTGAGATTCAGTCATTTATTGCACTCCAACTTCAGTTAGGGTTTGGTGAGTCAATTAGGGTTTTGGTCAAGTGGTTAACATGAGTGTGATTGAATGGTTGACAGTCAGTTAAGCTAGACTCACTCATGATTTCGAATTGCCTCATTAGGTATTCGAATTTCTCATTGATTCAAGCTATTGCTTGTCATTGGTATTGTAATCATTCATTGTTTATTGAATATACAGAGTGGCTACTCATTCCATAGTTTGATTAACACCATTTCATGAGTTATTTGTTGATTATTCTTTGATGAGATTGATGCTTTGTTCCTAGATCAATGTGCAAGAATAATAGTATATCAGTTGTTTTGATCTTCCTCAGTCTACAACTCTTGTCTGAATCTAGGCTCCTTCTTCAACTCTCTTCAGTCAGATCTACTTTCTGACTTGGTCTATTTGGGTTTGAAACTTCCAGATCTGTTCAGATCTGAGTTATTTCAATCTTTTATGCTCTATTTCCATACTCAATTCAGCAGTGTTTACCTTAATCTAGTCTTTTTTTGACTAGATTCTTCATTCTCTTTGTGTTTTGGATTTTTACAGGGAACTGCACATGTTCTGTTGGCAAGAAACGATGCCACCGCCTGCGTCAAGTTAGCAATACATGGTGCCACCACCAAAATCCAGTGAGCAAGAAGCGGTTCTACCTCAAAACCGCCTGTCAGCAGCTTCATCTGCGCGGTTCTAGGTAGGCCCTGTTCCAGACTCTATATTTTAATTTTTTGTGTGTTTTTGGCTTACTCTTTGATGAAAATGAATTGTATATTCTGCAGTTGCTTTGATTGTTGTATTCTCTCTGCATTCAAAGATAGTTTGTGTTTCTTGCATTAGATTTTACATTATTTTCTTTGCTTGAAACCTCTTGCTCTTTTATGTAGATATTATTCATTGGAATTGGAAATATACATTTCATTTTCATGACTAGGATTTGGTTTGTTTTGGACTTGGAATGTGTGAGTGATCCATGTTGTTTTGAGTCTTTCTTTGCTTAGGGTGATTCTTGTTTCCTTTTGCATGCTGATTTTTTTAGTGCTTGGTAGGAAAGATTGGTTCTTCGATTCCTTGTCTGTTTCAAAGAGAAGTTTTAGTTTTCTCTCTCCTTTGCTTTATTCGCAAGCTGGTTGAATGATTTTCTTCTTGTTTTGTGCATGATTGTTTGAAATTCTAGATCTTACTTTCATTGAGAAGAAAGATCTATTTTCAGCTTTGCATGCATTAGAGTTAGATTTGTTTGGAAACGTTAGTGAAATCATCTTTTCATTGAGTTTTTATGCATCTTTTTCAAGCATGAAAAGATAGGAAACATTTCTGGTTTATTTATGTTAAATGTTCTCTAGATCTTTTTTTTATTTGTGTTTGCTTTGAAGATTGTTTGGGGTGCATTGATATTTCACTTTTTGTTTGAAAAGATAGAATTGCATTTGCATTTGGGTGTGCATTTTTGGGAAGAAAAGTAAATCTCTCTCCCTCTCTTAGGTAGAATTTCATTGAAGAGGAAAAATTGCATTATCATATAGATCGGTGTGCATCTTATTTAATTCAATTTTTCACTCCATGGTTCCACCTAAACGCACAAGATAAAATTAATGGTAGTACTAGGTTAAAACTTTTATCAATTTGAGTGATAAGTTAGAGATGTGTTCGGGTGTTGTTAAGCGTATGAGCTGTCATTACTTGTCCGCATTACATTCTGAGACTTGCACGGTTATTCCACGTACCGTCGGTATATCGAACGGCTTTTCACATACCCTTGAGGTATATAGAAAGGTACTTCATGTACTCGATTGTATATAGGAAGGTCCCTTGTGAACGGTTATGCATTAGACAACACTACTACCGATTTGAGCTCCCACATACCTTGCGTATATCGGGAGACCTTTTTAGGAATCCTCAAACCATCTGAGTTATCCTTTTGGCCTGTCCTATGAGGTTCCTAACTCTTATCCACTCCTTCCACATGTTTTCTTGTTGATTTTATTTTGAGTAGTACTTGCTTGTGCGTGGTAGTTAGGGGATTATTAGAGAGTTTAGATATGGCATCCTCATCTGGGACTACCACTCAAGAGGTCCCTTTCCAAGGTGTACGTTTTGTATTCCATCCAAGTGAAGGTATTGGTCCTCCCTTTATTGCCACTCTAAATATTCCTGGATTAACTATAGGATTGCCGGTATGGCTGTTTAATCTAGTAATTCTTGTTACACCTAATGTCTCAAATGTCACCTTTCCTCCAAGAGAGGATCGACCTCAACCTAATCTTGCTCCTTCTTCGTCGGTTGTGGCTTCATCCCTTTCTTCTTCTTCGCCTGACCAAAGCTCTATGGTTAGTAGTCATGGTGATAAGAAGAAGAAAGGGAAGGGTAAGAATAAGAAGGATAAGAAAGAGAAAAACAAGCAACCATCTGCTCTTGATGGTGCTCGTTCTAAGAGAACACTCGAAAAACCCAAGTTCCCTTGTAAGCTTTGTAAGGGGGACCACCTTCTTAAGGAGTGTCTCGGTCTCTCTCGTGTACAAGAAGAATGGTCTAAAAGGTCCAAACCGTATATGTCATCAACCTATGATCATCATGTTGATGATACTCCCTCAACCAGTGACCCATTGGTGAAAGGTCGTAAGGGTAAAGTCTTGTATCCTTGTTTGATATGCAAGGCTATGCATCGTACTTTTCTTTGTCCAAGCATGGATGAAGCTTCCCATTGGTTGGAAAATATTACTGATCATCAACAGGTGATTCCAAAAAGTGATAGTAAGTTATCCCTCGATCCCCCACTGGTTGACCAAGTGGTTGATTCATATTTATCTGTGGCTGATCCCACTCTTCCTTTGGAGACTGAAGTTAAAGTGGTCGAGTTGGTGTCATTTCCACCTGATCCCGCTCTTTCATTAGAGAGTGTTAAGATTGAAGTAGTCTCTTTGACCAAATCTCCGTCTTGTTCTTCTCTTCCAGTAGAGAATGAACTTAAACCTGCTAAATTTTTTATCCTTCGTTCTGATTGTTCTCGACAAGGGGAAATTTTGTCTATTTCGACAGAACCCTCTCCAAGTAATGAGATTATTTCCTTTGACTGGAGTAACCTAACAGAGTCTCGTCTTCATTCAAGTGTTCATTTCCAGATAGTTGTGAATGTTACTACTAGGCGGATACTTCACACTATTGTTGATGAAGGGGCTTCTGTTAGTATTCTATCCTCAACTACTTGGAAAGCTTTAGGTTCTCCTCCACTTGTCCTAGCCACTGATCAGATTCTGGCTTTTAATCGCAGACCTACTGCACCTTTAGGGACCCTTCCTTATTTGCATATTACATTAGGAGGGAAAACTGTATGTATTGATGTTATGGTGGTCCAAGGTCCTTTAGATTTTAATCTACTCCTTGGACGTGATTATGTTTATGCCATGAAGGTTGTTGTGTCCACACTCTTTATAGTTATGCATTTTCCCCATGATGGGAAGATTGTGACCATTGATCAGCTTTTTTTTGTTACACTTGATCATCACATTACTCCTAGTAATCAAACTTCCCTGAATGTGCCGCATGTTCTTGTGATTCCTTCCCCTTATTGTAGTTAGCTTATTCCCATCATAGGTAAAATGGGGGGCATGGCTCTAGTCTATGGACATCATAATGGAGCTAAGATGCTATCTTTTATGAAATGGGGGCAACCTACCAAAGTATGGATATCATATTGGGTAGGAGCAAGTCCTAGAGCATAGTTTACTTTTGGTTTCAAGCTCATTAAAAAATGAAACCACTCCTTAAGCATAGTTTACCCTTTTGGTTTCAAGCTTGCATAAAAATGAAACCATGTGGAGAGCATAGTTTACTTCTGGTTTCAAGCTCGTTAAAAAATAAAACCACTCCTTAAGCATAGTTTACTTTTTGGTTCCAAGCTTGCATAAAAATGAAAGCATTTTTTAGCAAAGTTCCCATTCTATGTCAAGCTCGTTAAAAAATGAAATAGCACCTGACCATCATGCCAGGTTCTGACCATCATGTCAGGTTCTGACCATCATGTTAGTTTTCCTTGAGCAAAGTTCCCATTCTATGTCAAGCTCATTAAAAAATGAAATAGCACCTGACCTTCATGTCAAGTTTTGACCATCATGTCAGTTTTTCCTGAGCAAAGTTCCCATTCTATGTCGAGCTCGTTAAAAAATGAAATGGATCTCCTTAAGAATAGTTTACCTTTTGGTTTCAATCTTGCATAAAAATGAAACCATGTTCCAAGCATAGTTACCTCCTGTTTCAAGCTTGCGTAAAAATGAAACAGATCCCCTTCCCTTGAGTCGAGTCTTCACTTTAGTGTTAGAACTTGAACCTTCTTTTCACATTCCTGGTTCTTGTTCTTCCTACCCCCCTGGTGAACATTTTCACATTAGTAACCAGGTTTTTAGGTTGGGTATGGAAGAAGAATCGTCAAATGAAACGAAGCTTGGGGGCATGTCGAGCCGCTAGCAACCATGCTAGGGGTAAGCTTCGCTAGCAATCATGCTGGGGGCAAGATTCCAACCTCTGTATACCATGTTAATGAAAATTTTCAAGCATAGTTTACCCATTGGTTTCAAGCTTGCGTAAATATGAAACCAATCCTTGAGCATTCTTTCAACTGATCTTCGAGCTTGTTAAAAACAGTAAGATGGTGTTGAGCTTACTTTTCATTTTTCGTGCTCTGGTTAAAACATGAAAAGTGGTTTGATCTTAGTTTATTACTTTTTCATGATCTAGATTCAAACATGAAAAAGTCTAATGGAGTTCTCTTTAAACTCTTTTCAGGCTCCCTAAATACGAAAAGATCATCAAGCGATCTTGTCTTCTTCATGCTCATTAAAGTATTTGAAGAGTTGTCTGTCCGACGATAGGTTATCTCTTTTTTGGTTCGGATAGGACTATTTATGAAAAAGGAACACTCCATCCAATCATGACTAGAAGAGTTCTCTAAGGTATGATTTTATACTTTTTTGGGCCTTAGAGACTAAATCATATGAAAAAGGACCCTTTGGAGTCTTCTTCCGTATTCATTCAGACTCTCTAAACATGAACGATACCGAGTTTTCTTTCAGTGGACTTGTTAAAATTAAACATTGAGAGACCTATTTTGGGAACGAACCCCTCCTCTCCCAGGTTCATAAAACATATGAGTATGGACTTGTCTTCCGACAAGCTATATCGAGTGTTTGTTACCCTCTTTGAACTCGTAAAACCGAAAAGAGGCACTCATCGATCATGATGGGGGAAATGGGAAGGGAATCATTTTGCAAATAATGGCAGTTATTTGTCGTTACCTTTGAACATGGCACTTGTCTGCATAATCATGTCGGTCAAATGGTTATTCAACTGATCTCTGTGACGATCCACTTTCATGAGTCATGTCACTTCTTTGAGTCTTTCAAAAGAATGCATTGTCCACTATCACATTGTGTGTCTGTCTCATCTAGTCATGCTGCCAAGTCTTTTGTCATGCCACCTGATGTTCAAAGGGGATCTGAAGAAGTGTCACCTCTGCAGTCCACACATTCTTTGTGTTAGTATATTTGAGTCAGTCATATGGTTACTACATGCACATCATTCTAGAACTATGTTCCGAGTTTCATGTCGTCGATGTGGGACTCATCATGGCCCTCCTTCGACGAGAATTTTCCTGTCGACATCAGCTAATCATCCGGGAAATAGTCTTAGAAACAATAATTGGTACCTTGAGATCTGTATGCCTTAATGACAGATTGTCTTGCTCTTGACATAGGTTCACATCATTGAACTTTGATCGATAGAATCGACTGGGTGTTCGACATTAGGACATCTATTCACACTCAGTAGATTGTACTAGAGTACCTTGGGAATCATTGACATTAATGGTGATCTCCTTCGCACTTGTTAATGGTTCACATCATTGGACGATAATCAAGTGGTTTCTACCATGTTTGACTTCAGATCATTGTAATCACATGGATAGAATCGTACTTTGTGGAAGACGAGATGAAGACCCTGGGTATTTGTTTGAAGTGCTCATTGCTTTTCCCTAGGTTGTGATGGAGTTTTGTATATCTAGCATAGATCCACATTTGTATGGTCATGGCTATGCTCAAATTTGCGTCTGTATGACATAGATCTATATTGTATGTCTGGTAGCTATGTCCAAGTTTGATTCCTCTATCACATGGATCTACACTGTATTCTAGTAGCCATGCTTGTTTATTCCTCTCATTGATCTGCCTTGTATTGGTCTGCAGCCATGAGTTTGGTTACTTGTGTCTATGAGTCAACATAGTGATGTACAACAGATGCCTACTTGACGACTTGCTCCGATCGAGCCGACGTTTTCACCTCATGGAAATGACTTGTTCTCTCAAAGCTCTCATTTATTGTATCCCTCTAAGACTTATGCTTTGGGGGGCATCCTGTTATACCAAAATCCTGTAACCATCATGTGATAAGACATTTGACATACCTACTTGTCTTGAATTCTAGCTTCTGGAGTGGAAAATCATGTTATTTGTCAATCTTTTCATACAAATTCCCAGCACTGCGCTTGACCCTTTATCCATATGATGTACCCTTGTTCGCACCGCCCATACTCTGTTTCCCACAAGCTATGCCACTGCTTATGGCCCTTAGTCCATAAGTGGTTATTACCAGAACTGCTCTGTCACTAAAGGAGAAACGTGGTACCCTGGGTAAAAAGGGAAAACGAGAAGCTTCTCGAGGCTTCTAAATGATACGCCTCGAGATATCCCTTATCCCTACTATTGTGGGTCTGTTAAGCTTAAGATCCCCCAACCTAGGATCTTGGAGGCGACCTCACCCACAAATCTCTCAACCTACCCTATCCATCTAGCCTTATAAATACAAGCTTATGGCCATGGTTGAGGGGAAGAAATCTTAAGGTATTGTTATGCTGTTGGATTGATCACGTGGTCCATATCATTAGAGAGCATAGAGAGAGCTAGATTCAGAGCTTATGGGGATGAGAATGCTTGGTTTCATGGAGATGCATGTCAACACTAAGGCTTGGTTGTAAACTTCTTCATATTTCTTTAATGCAAGTTGATTTCTATCCCACATATATTGTTGATGTTTGATTTCATATATATGCTGTTAGATTCCTTAGTCAGTAACATAGATTAGTAGATTATATTCTGGTTGCTTTGATCTGTTTCGTGTTGATCTTATTGTAGGTACACAGGGTGATTATCAAAGCATTGTATTCCAGGTATCTACGACGTCTAGGGAGAGTCTTCAACCTCTATATTCTATTTGTTCTAGATCTGAACCATTCAGACCAGTGGAACACCTTGCTGTTTGCAGGAGGTGAAATATTCCTGCTAGTAGGGGAAGAAAATCCCCATAAAGGCAGTGATGGATGGACCTCTATAGACTGCATTTTTTACCATGCAGAGAGTGGCAGGAAGCTAGGGAGTGCACCAGGCTTCTAGAGCACATATGTTCTATGCCATAGAGGCCATGGCACCTACAGTCTTCAATTGGGCAGAAGCCTTGCTTCCGATATTAAAAGATCAGCTGACTAAGTGTCGGTAGGGGGAAATGAAGCAGTTCGGTTTTGGTTCCATTCTATCATGCTTCTTCTACAAGTGGGTGCCATAGATGAGACCCCAGGTGGTAATTACAGTAGAGAACGTGAGATCCTCGCATGTAGAGGTGGGTCCGGATTATGGCTCGTACTAGAGTGGGCACAGGGAAGGTGAAGTTCGGTGACCCATTCTTTCGATGGCTGAGAGATCAGATCCTCATGGTGGAGGATTATGTGTATGCGGGTATGGACTTCAGCAGAGACCCTAACCTATCGCTCCCACTTGGTGGACAGTGGGGTGACATCGATAAGAAGCAAAAAACCCTAAAATGGACATATTGTTTTTATGTTTTTTATGTTTTATATTTTTTATGTTAAGTAACGAGACCTGAATATTTTCATGCAGACGTTGGAGCAGCATGACCTGGGGGAGCTTCCCCATTGGATAGACGAGCCAGAGCCCATTTTGTACCATAAGGTGATGATGTGACCGGGGAGTTAGAGGAAAACCTGGAGAGGTTGACCCTAGACATCCCCGATGCTTCCATTGATGACCTCCCTCTGAGGTATTAGAGACCTACAGTGGGAGTACCGGGTCGGTTTAGCATACTGCTATGTAGCGTAGCTCAGGTAGTGATGTGTTACCATGAGCATCACTAGACGATGTATGCATGATGTATCTACTAAAAGCTGATAGCTTCAGGATTTTGTACGGTGATTTTTACCTGAAATCCTACATGCTTCGGATGAGGTATCGTGACCTATTTTTTGTAAACATGTTCATATATATATATATATACTAAATTTTACCTGGTGTTTATACATCTCAAATGGTGAATGTATTTTACATGAGTTTTATGTGTCTTTAATTGTTTATTTACAATGAACCATGTTTGATTTTAATGTCATGAATGGGCAATATGCCAATCTAGCATGTAATTACCTAATGAGTCAGAAACTACATTATGTTCCCTAGGGATATGCCTATAGGTGATGGTTTGAAATGACCTTTCTAACAAGTGTATCCTCCAGAAGAGGTGGAGAAGAGTAGGGTTCCTAATGGTATAAACATGGTTTAGATGACAAACCATGAATTGTGAGTCCATCAAGACTACCAAATTGCAAACATCTTGGGAGGTAGCTTCAGTTAGAAGACCTATGACTGTTCGATACTCGACGTTGTTGTTGGTAGCAGGACCAATACAAACCACTCCTGAACTAACCAAATAATTAGCTAGGGAATAGAGAACCCAAGCAGTTGAGTCAAGATTCAAGGTGTGGCGACAAGCACCATCAGCGAAGCCGTAGAAAGCCATCTACTCTGCACAACCAAAACATGGTATAAACAGATACAAACACTAAAACTAAAAACCATATTGAAAATACTTAAAGCACACTGAAAGTCAAGAAATATACATATATATGAGATACTATCCAAGAAAGATCTAGGCATAGTACCTCTTCACGTAAAACCCATTGCGAGGTTTCCCTAAAGGGATTCCATCGTAGTCTACGAGCTTATAGGCCCCTTTATATAAAACTTTAGAAATGACGAAAGGAACATACCACATGGACTCAAACTTTCCTTTCCCTAGTTTATCATATCTCTGGTCATAAGTAAAAATTAAGTCACCCTCGTTAAAGGCATGAGGTTGGAAGGATTTATCATACTGCGCCTTGATGCATTTCTTATGTGCCTCATTAGCCATGGAAACATCTCTCCTAGTTTCATCAAGGTTATTCAAGTACAAAAATCTCTCTTCCTCTACGGAAGTGTCTGGGAGAAGTTCGACGACAAGTTTCAAGGATAGAATCTAACATTGAATCGATAAGACAACTTCAAGTCCATAGACAAGCTGGAAAGGTGTGAAACCAGTAGCTGTTTTCACTGAAGTCCTATAATCCCAAAGAACGGAGAAAAGGATATGGTTCTAGTTGGATTTATGGTCTCCAACCATCTGATGAAGCATAGTTTTCAAAACTTTGTTAATGGCCTCTACCTGACCATTAGCTTGTGGATAATATGGCGTAGAGTTTTCATGGTGAAAACCTAGCTTGGCACTTAGTTCCTCCATCATTTGATTATGGAAATGTGATCCATGGTCAGTAACAATGGACTGTGGGACTCCAAATCTAGCTATGACATGATTGAACAGGAAGAGAGTGGTAGTATTACCATCTTCCGCATATGTAGGCATAGCCTCAGCCCACTTTGTAAAAAAATCAACGGCTACGAGGATGTAACCATGCCCCTCGGCTGAGGTAGGATTACAATGCATATAATCAATCCCCCATTTGGGAAATTGGCCAATGACAATGACGGGGTGTAGCAGAGCAGGATGAGTGCGCTTTTTGGGATAAAAAAGTTGACAAGGTGGGCATTTATTAACAGCCTCGTGACAGTCTTTGAATACTGAAGGCCAGAAATAGCTAGTGCAAAGGATTTTCTGGGCTATAGCCATCCCAGATAAATGACCGCCACATGCTCCAGAGTGGCAATCATTCAACACATGTTTAGCTTCCTCATGGGTGAGGCATCACTGGAGAATAGAATCAATCCGATGTCTATACAAGGTATCATTCAGGATGAGGTAGTATTTCACGTGGTGATGGATATAGCAGCGATCGTCACGCGATAGATTTGGATGAAATCTTTGTGTTTGGAGATAAATAAGCAAATATCCATACCATGAATCAATAGTGCTTATCAAGAACATGAATTCATTCAGAAATGAATCATTGGGCTCATATTCCATCGAAGCACAAGGAAGATCACACATGAGCTCGACAAAGACCAGGGATTTCTTTGATGTGGTTCTGGAAAATTCTAGATCAAACTCCTGTATTATGACTATCCATCGGGAGTACTTGCCCCCAAGCACCTGACGAGTCAGGATGTAATACATAGGGTTTTGTTCTGCCAATACAGTGGTTGTGCGGAGAAAAATGTAGTGATGAAATTTTTGTACAGCAATGACCATGGCCAATGCTAACTTCTCCATGTGTGAATATTGGATTTCAGAATCCATAAGATTCTTACTAGCATAGTAAATCACGTGCTCCTGAGTGTTGGGATTTTCCTGCACCAAAACCATAACGATGGTAGTAGCAGAGGCAACAATATACAAGAGAAATTCCTTTGGATAATCTGGGGGGTGTATCACAGGTGAATGAGTCAGAGCATTCTTGAGATTATCATAGGCGTGTTGGACTTGGTCATCCCAGAAGAATGGAGTGTCATTCTTAAGGCGATGCATATAATTGTGCGTTTTCTCTGCAAACTTGCACACGAAATGGTAGAGAAATTTTTCCTTCCCTTGCAAAATTTGGTGTTCGAGAGGATTGGTTGGGGCTGGTAGAGCTAAAATGGCAGCAATTTTCAAAGGGTCTATTCAGATTCCATCCTTAGAGACCACAAAACCTAACTGACATCCCGTCTCAACGCAGAAAACACATTTATGCAGATTGAGCCATATATTATAATGACAACATCTTAGGAAGATATCTCTAAGATGACCAGGATGGTCCTCCCATCGCTGTGAATGAGCAAGGAGGCTGTCAAGGTACGGTTCAACAATGTGTTTAATATTGTGAAACGCATAGGACATTGCACGCTGGAAAGTGGCTCTAGCATTTTTTAAGCCAAAAGGTAACTTCCTATATGCAAAGTTTACCCATGGGAAAATGAATGTCGTCTTGTGTTGATTGGTGGGTAATATCTCAATCTAATTATAGCTAGAAAATCCATCCATGAATGAGAAAATGACACTTTCGGAACATTTGTCGATAATATGATCGATATGTGGAGTAGGAAAGTTGTCCTTGGGACAAGCTTTATTCAAGTCTCTAAAATCTATACAGACTCTAATGGTGCCCTGCTTTTTATTGAGAGGGAAAACATTCAATATGCATTCCGTTAGGGGTACAGGATAAATAAACTCAGCTTTGAGAAGTTTCTCTATCTTAGCTTTAATAGCTGCGGCTTTCTGTGGATGGACTTGCCTTAGTTTTTTCCTGAAAGGTTTAGGCGTGGGATAGGTTTTAATTTCATGGACCACAATGGATGGGTCTATCCCTGGAATTTCCTCATAAGACCAGGCAAAAATATTGCAAATTCTTTGAAAATTGCCTTGTGTGCTTCAGAATCATCTGCCGAGCAGTTCTACCCAACATGAACATGCTCATTGGTACCAGGCTTGGTTGATATGTCAATCGGATTTGTCTGAGTAATGTTGCAAAGGTTTCCTTCAGAATTTGTGTCTTACAACAATATAGGACTTTGAGGTGTGTTGACAATATCAGTGGAGAACAAGGATGCAAAGTCATGGTTAACCGAATTGGTGTTGGGGAGGAACATGGATATATGATGGTGATCCTCCCAAAGGGACTCATTCATATTCATGATCTCCATAATGGAATCGTCAGAAGGAAAAGTCTTAGAGAGCTAATCCAGAACAGGAAGAGATGGTTTTAACTAGTAAGGCACGTGGTAAGGATCTGAAGCCACCAAATGAAGCTCATCGGTGTGATTACCGAAAAGGGTTTGAATGATGTTGTACATTTCTTCATGTGGAATCAATGAGGTGGAATCAACAATTTGTTTTCCCTTGGGCTCACAATCAAATGACGTAATCATATTTACTATTGCTGTGTCTGTGTTAGGAGGAGTGGATGGAAAAATCCCCATAAGGGATGAATCCTTCAACATGCATACCCCAATCGACTAGTAAGGAGGAGGGGAATGGCCTAACATAGGGATGTTATTAGCTGTAGAAGTAGTAACATCCGGCGTACATAATTCAAGTTGATCGACCGTAACAATTCTCCCTAGATGTGGAAATTGGACTGTTCGGAATACTGTCGAAGCAACAGTAGTCATGGCGTAAATCCAATTTCTTCCTAGAAGGAGGTTGTAATCTAAAGGGGCATCCAATACTTCTACTTGAATAGAACAATTTTTCCCCCAAGCTTGACTGCAAGGGATGATATGAGACTGCAGGGCTAGAAAACCCTTCCATCAAAGGATTTCAGAGTTGTAGGTGATGTTACAAGCTCATGAGAGATGATAGCTTTCCAACAATATAGGGACAAAACCGAAGTTGAAGCTCATTCATCTAAGACAGTCCTAAAGAATTTCTTTCCGACTACTTTCGTGATGATTTGGAAAGCAAGTTTGTGTCATAGTCTAGAATTATAGTTCTTGACATTGAAATGAATCAAATTAGTATTGTCCAGGTCTAAATATCCTATCATAGTTAACATGTTTTTGCATTGTGTAGGGAAACTTTGGAGCACTTCCAAGGTAGACATTGCACATGGTTCCTGAGCGAGATCTTCAACTACATTATAAAATTGAGTAGCTCGAGCATTAGGGTTAAAAACATCCTTCCTAAGAGTACTCTTGGGTGGATGTAAAATCATATCGAGAGTATGCTTATCGATGGTTAGGGGGACATTAGACGAGGATTCAAGAGAACCAGTAGAGGGAGCTTTCCCTGAAGAAGAATGGTCTTCTTTCTTGTCTATGGGTTTTTCATAATTCTGACTTCGAGTTTGCAGACTAATGGTATTTGAGGACATCATACGAATTTCCTCTGACGAACTAGAGTTTCCCTGATTAGACATGTGGTCTATCAGTTGTTGTTGAGAGGGAAAAGGATCCATGAGAACTGCGGGTGCAGGATTTGTTTTCAAAAATTGGGTGATTTCATCCCAGCGGGGACACTCTTTTGTGAAATGGTCACCTCCGCATAGCAGACATGGATATTTTTCTTTTCTTTTCCCTTTATTTTTATCATTGTTGGTTGGTTTTAGATTCTCCTGTTGGTTTCCATGTTTTTTATTCTTATTTTTACCCTTATTTTTATTATTGTCGGAGGTTTGAATACTCTGAATAGAATTGACCTCAGCAGAAACCTTGGGAGTCGAAGGAGTAGGGGTGGCAGTCTGGGGTTGCTTGGTAGGTTTTTCTCTTGACGAGGACTGGATTGAACCAACAATCCCATCAACTGGGACTTCTGCTGGTGGCTTTGTAGGATCGGTGCTTGGGCGAGGAGCTTGACGAATAAAGTCATACAAAGTTCCGGACTGGGAATAGTCCAATTCTAGATACTGGGCTCAACTAATGGATTTCTCTTCAATAACAGCACCGCCCATAGCCACATCTCAGGAAATTGGAGGCAACAAACATTTGGTAAGCCAATCAGCTAATAACTGATCTGGAATAGGAGCCTTAATAAGTCTTCTCCACCTTCTCCACTCATGGATATGATCAGATATGTGGGTGGAGGTGTTCTATCGCAAAGAATTTAAGAGATCAATACCCATTTCATAATGAATAGGAAGCTAAAAGTGCATAAGAAAAATAGTTACCAATGAGCCAAAATCCACAAACGAATGTTGCAGAAGTTCAATATACCATTTTGTGGATGTACTGGTCAAAGTTCGCTGAAAGAGTCTTAAACGAACTGAATCATCCATGAGAGAGTTTGAAGAACACCACAGATGGAATGTCATGACATGGTTTTTTGGATTATGTCCCTGCTTCCCACAGAACTTTGGAATGTCTGATGGTAACTTTACCAGAATGGGAGGCCACGAGGGGTTATGTCGAATGGGGTCATTAATCAACTTGGACAAATCGGGAAAGTCCAAAGTTGCTAGGAAAGGTAACTGACAATTAGGTTACACATACTGGTAATATTGATATGGCATATAATTACCAATAGGACCATAAGTAGACTGATAGACAGGTTGTTGTGAGGAAGAACTACTGAAAAATCCACCCATTGGGGGTTGATTTTCGGGATCAGGACTGTTAGGACCACTGGGGCCTTTAGGAGGAGGACCACCAGGTCCTTCAGGACCACTAGGACCATTGGGACCACTAGGACCACTGATACCACCAGGAGGTGGACCACCAGACCCTCCAGGACCTCTAGGAGGTAAACCTCTAGAGCCTTCGAAACCACTAGGAGGAGGGCCACCAGACCCTCCAGGGCCATTAGGAGGGAAGCCACCAGGCCCCCCAGGACCACCAAGACCACTAGGACTATAAGGAGGAAATCCACCAGGCCCTCTAGGACCATTATGCCCCCCAGGGGGAGGACCTCCATAAGGCGGTCCTTCGACACCTCCCGCAGTATGAATGGGTATCCCCCCCATAGCTAGAAGATAGGACTAGTTAGGTTGCCCCCATGGCATGAAAGTATTACTAGGATATGGAATTCTAGTATAAGGCATTCCCATAGGGTTGGGTGGATAATTAATGTTTCCTACAGGTACTTGATTTGCTGTATACCCATAACCCCAAGAGGTTTGATTGGTTATAGGTTGTGCCCCCATGGGCTGACCTAAACTAGATGGGGGGTTAACCACATTAGTGTGGATGGGAGGGACATAAACTGTAGATTTCTCTATACCAAAGGTTTTTCATTGACTATATACAATTCTAGTGCCAGATAACATAGGTCGTGCCTGGGGTTGGCCCACGACACTAGAAGGCGATGACGAAACAAGAATTGAAGGTTGAGTCCCAGGTGCGGAAGACCTGGGAGGATTGGGAATAGACATAATATGGGAGGTGGTGGGGTTGGTAGTTTTACCTGGGTTGTGTGGAGTCAATGTGCGATCTAGAATCGATTCAATGGGTCTCATAGAATCGACAAGTGAACGATATCCCATAGGAACAACTATGGAATGTGATGGTGGTGTGCCCAATATGTCATCTATTTTATTTTCAATCTCCTGTGCATGGAGAATGGCTGCATGGTATTGTCTACGTTCTTCTTCATCTGGATAAACTTCTTCAGAAAAGTTTAAACAGGTGCCAAATGAGGCAATGGCCTGTCCTATAGAGGTATCCTAAAATGGAGCATTGGGACCATAATCCGGATGGGTAGTATCATCAACATGACCTTCTATGGGAGAATGGAACAAAGTATTATCCCAAGAAGGTTGTTGGACCAAGGGAGGTGAGTGTGAAGGATATGGTCCTCCGCTTTCTGCAACCACATTATCTCCCACTTGGGAGGTGGTAGCAGCTCCTTGGTCGATAGCTTCCATTGGATTCTCTCCTAAAACAGGAATAAAATCAGGTGGCAAGCCCCATACTCTTCTGGAATGTCTTAGCTTAGCCAGTTTGTGCAGCTCCTATCTAACATAGGGTCTCAAAAACTAGAAAACACACAAAAAATTTCCCTACTCAAGCTATAGGTCAAACAAGCAAACTTAAATGACATGAGGAGTTTAGATAGTCAGGTCTCTCACCAGGATTGTCAAGAAGGTGCCACTCGTGATATACCTCAAGGGTACATGCGTAGTAATCTCCTTGAATGTTGTTTTCAGTGTATGGCTCCAAGCAAGATGACCAAAGGGCTTTTCTCAGATGGATAAGGTATCCTAGTGGGGTCTCCCGATATACGCAAGGTACATGGGAGCTCAAATTGGTAGTAGTGTTGTCTAATGCATAACCGTACACAAGGGGCCTTCCGATATACAATCGAGTACGTGAAGTACCTTTCTATATACCTCAAGGGTACGTGAAAGGCCATTCGATATACCAACGGTACGTGGAAGAACCGTGCAAGTCCCGGGATGTAATGCAGATGAGTAACGACAGCTCCTACGCTTAACGACGCTCAAACACGTCTCTAACCTATCACTCAAATTTCTATGTAAATTTTAACCTATAAATACCGTTAATTTTAAAGTGGACGGTTAGGTGAATGCATATAATTTTGACAAGAAAAGTAAAACCATGCAGTATGCATATGCAAATATTTCACTTTACCGTTCATGGTATGCCTACCTACAGGAGGGAAAGAGAGTATTTTCTTTTGTTTCAAAACCAACAACAATCTTGAACAAATAAAAATCAAATACAAGCAACACTTTCCAAACTCATTTCTCTTTTCTAAAAGCAATCAAAAGGGGAAGAGTCTCTTTTCCTAAAATAAAAACAAGAAGCACACTATATGCATATGCACTCTATTTTTCGATTTTTCTTAAAACATAGATAGATATAACTTAAAACTACAATATTTTTTATTTTGATGACATAGTACTAATGCAAAAGAGACAAAAGAGCATAGAGAACCTGAAATATTGTGAGGCCAATCAGAGATCCAATGTCTTATGTTCAATGATGATGATGACCTAATCTCAGTAAAAAAAATTCTTTTTAAATAAGCAAAAATAATTCCTCTATGGAAACAAAAAATGAAATCAAGATGCTAATTAACTATTTTTCTTTCAATCTATATAACAGAAATGAAAAGAGAGCTCACAAACACCTATGCTTTCAAAAAAGAAATCCTTTCACAAGTACAACCAACAAGCACGGAAGGAAATGGACAATCAACAAGCCTAATCTAGCCTTTGAATTCTTCACTCAAACCAATCTTTTACCACATAATTTAAAACCATAAGCATCATATTCTAACACACAATCCTGACACTGTAGGGCTGAAAACAAACCAACTCAATTTTTTTGCAAAAAATGAGAAAAAAATAGTCTTGGAACAAGGCCTACCTGGAACCGCGCTGGAGGGGTCTTGACAGAGCGGTTCTGGATGAGCACCACTTCTAGATAACAGGACTCAGGCGGTGGCACCATTTCTCACCAACAACATATGAGTGGTTCCCTGTATAGATCCAAAACACAAAGGAGAACGATAGATAAAGTTAGAAAAAGATCAGATCAAGGCAAAAATTGATGGATTGACAATAAAAAAGAGCATAAAAAGCCAAAATAATTCAGATCTGAATAGATCTAAAAGTTTCAAACCAAAATTCAATGAGTCAGATGGTATATCTGACTGAAAAGAGTTGGAGATGGAGCTTGGATTCGAACAAGAGTTCAAGAAATGAGGAATATCAGATCAACTAATATATGTACTAAGTCCCCAACAGAGTCGACAGATTTGTACCAGGAATATTTCCCCTTCTGTGGACAGAAGCTGTTCCTCTGGTTTGAATGGTTCATATCCAGAACAAATGAGTGAACGACAAAGGATGAAGACCTTCCCTAGATGTCGTAGACACTTGGAATGCTGCTTCGATAGTGAACCTGTGTACCTGAAAATAGATCAAACATGCAAAAACATCAAAGCTACCAGAAAATAATCTACTTATCCATGTTAGTGACTAAGGAATCTAACAACATGTACATGTGAAATCAAAACAACAGTAATGTGGGATGGAAATCAGCTTTTCATTAAAATTGTATGGAAAATCCTACAACCGTTGCCTTAGTGTCTACAAGCATCTCCATGAAACAAACACTTCATCCCCATAAGCTCCAACTTTGCTCTCTATACTCTCCAATAGCTTGGGCTAAGTGGTCAATCCAACAGCATAACAATACCTCTATATTTCTCCCCCTCAACTATGGACATGAGATTGTATTTATAAGGCTCAATGGATAGGATAGTTGAGAGATTTGAGGAAGAGGTGGCTCTAAGATCCTAAGATGGGGGATCTCGATCCCAACTGATCCACAATGATAGGGATAAGGGAGGACATGAGGCTCATGATCTAGAATCCTCAAGAAACTTCTCTTTTTCCCATTTTACCTAGGGTACCACTTTTATTATCTTATGACAGAGCGATTTAGATGAGAAACGCTTATGGACAAAAGACCATATGCGGTGGCACCGCTTATGGAAAACATGATACAGGTGTTGGAAGCAAGGTACCGCTCATGGGCCATAGGTAAAGCGTGGTGTTGAGTTTTTCATGTAGAATTGACAAACATAGTAGGTTTCCACTCTAAGTGCTGGGATTAAGGGAAAACATGGGAGTTAAGGCTCTTATCACATGGTGGTGATAGGATTTGGGTGTAACAGGTGTGATCTCTTGGTTTAGAAGGAAACAGTCTTGCGTGGCACTAAGTACAGCTGAAGCAGAGTATGTCGTAGCTTGTTCAGCTAGTTGTGAGGTAGTATGGCTGAGGAAGCTACTGTCTGATTTGTTTGATCTCCAGTTGGATGCTACTTGTATATATTGCAACAACCATAGTTGTGTTAAGTTATCTGAGAACCAGGTGTTCCATGACACGTCAAAGCATATCGAGATCAAATATCACTATATCAGGGATATGGTGCAGAGAGGAGTAGTGAAGCTCCAGTATGTTTTGACGGATGAACAAATAGCTGATGTGTTGACCAAGCCATTGGCCAGAGTGAAGTTTGAGTACTTCAAGGAGAAGCTTGGTGTTCTCCAGATCGAGGTTCCCTCCAAAGGGAAGCAATGAGTCTGAGAGCCCTTCTGACATGGATGTAGGATTGATTCCTTTCATGTTCAGATATAAGTGCATGAGCCATTCTGATGTGACTGTGGGATGTGTTCCCACATGATCAGATGTAAGTGTAGAGCCATTTTGATGTGACTGTGGGATGTGTTCCCACATGATCAGATGTAAGTGCAGAGCCATTTTGATGTGACTATGGGATGTGTTCCCACATGATCAGATGTAAGTGCAAATCCATTCTGATGTGACTGTGGGATGTGATCCCACATGATCAGATGTAAGTGCAGATCCCTTCTGACATGCTGGATTGGTTCCTCGCATGGTCAGATGTAAGTGCAGAGCCCTTCTGACATGCTGGATTGGTTCCTCGCATGGTCAGATGTAAGTGTAGAGCCCTTTCGACATGTATGCTAGATTGGTTCCTTGCATGGTCGAATGTAAGTGCAAAGCCTTTATAACATGAATGATGGATTGGTTCCTCTCATGGGCAGATGTGAGTGCTGGGCCTTTCTGACATGGATTCAGGATGTGTTCCTCCCATGGTTAGATGTGAGTGCTAGGTGTGCCTTTCTGACATGTATGATGGATGTGTTCCTCACATGGTCAGATGTAAGTGCTGGGTGGGCCATTCTGACTTAGGGTCAGATATAAGCATTGAGGAAGACCTACATGGAGGTTAGGCCTACAACTAGAATGAAAAAGCATTGGCTCTGTAGAAATTCCTATGATGAGAAGAATTGATAGACAACACCAGTTGATGATCTAGCTTTGATGATGATCCAATGATGATCCAACTTTGATGATGATCCAGTGATGATCTAGTTTCGATGATGATCCAGTTTTGATGATGATCCAGCGAAGAAGAATTATGTTGATGTATTGTGTCAAGAGAATACCTTCCTAGTTAAGAGGGAGTGTTGATGTATTTGTAACTTTGGAATGTATTTGCTTGTATATTTTATGTATTGTACCTCAATTTTTATTCCAGAAAGTATCTGTAATGTAATTGAGTCATGTCATGCCCCGATGTTCCTATCGATAGATTCAATAATGTAAACAATTCATGTAAAGTCATTGAGGTTAACCCTCCATTGTAAGTCAAGGAAATAGTCCCCACAATTGAGTCAAGGTTAACCCTCGTTGTTGATCGAAGGGTAAAGTACCCACAGTTGAGGGGCACTAGGGTTATTAAACTCTCATAGAGATGTAGGCCCTAGTAAGTAATTTTTAAGTAGGTCACCATGTTGGAGTGGAAATAAAGTGAACGAAAGAATATAAATAGAGAGTGAGACTCTTTATTTATCACATACACTCACTCACTCACTGGGGTGCATGAGTGAGAGAGGAGAAGCTCTCTCAAGTGAGAGATAGAGAACAAGTTGTTGGATATCATATTTATGTTTTTTGGTTTTACTGCTGCCATTGGTGCTCATTCTATCTCTGAGGAAGTTGCAGGGTTTTCTCCTTTATGTTTTCCTTGAGGAAAATTATTTGTGTCTCTTGTCTCTTATGTTTATTGCTGTGCATGTTATTCTCTCAGATAAGATCCTAAGGTCATATTGCTTAAATGATAAAAATCTAACATCCAAAAAATGGTACATCAAACTTCCACAACACTCGTTTGTGGATTTCAATTCATTGGAAAATATGTTTCTTACTCATTTCCAGCTACCCATCTGATATGAAACTGGTACATAAATTTTCACCTCTCTTCGATAAAATACCTCTACTCACATATCCAATCCTATTCATGAGTGGAAGAGATGTCGAAGGTTAATCAAAGCTCCTATTCCATATCAACTATTGGCTCATTGGTTTACCAAATACTTGTTGCCTCCTATTTCCTGCGATGTGGATATGGGTGGTGTTGTCACAGAAGAGCAGGCTATTAGCCATGCTCAATATTTGGACTTAGTTTATTCTTAGTCTAGGAATTTATATCATTTTATTACCAATGCTCCTCATCCCAAAACCAATATTGCCAAGCCACCCACTGAGACTCTTGTCAATGGTGTTGTTGGTGCAATCCAACCTTCATCCATAAGTAATCCTTCTAAACCAAATAGTGCTTATACTACAACGTCTTCCACTCCTACTGTTTCTGCTGAGGTGAATGCGATCTAGTATTTGCAAAGACCCAGAAATAAGAAGAAAGGAAAAGGTAAAAACAAAAAACCTAGAAACCAACAGGAGAATACCAAAGCTATGACTCCGAATAATGATACAAAACCTAAAAGGAAGGCTAAATATACTTGTTTTTTGTGTGGAAATGATCATTTCATGAAGGAGTGTCCTTGTCATGAAGAGATCAATAAGTTTCTCAAAAATAACCCCACACCAATAGTATTAACAGACCTCTTCCCATCTCAACTATAACTGATCGATCATACATCTTTGCATGGTCCTTCTTCCTCTACTGAGGAAATCCAGATGATGTCCGCCGAGACTGTTGCGTTGACTACTTGAAATCAAACATACGATAAACCACCCAAGAAGAAAGATGAAGGTGATTCTGCCAAGAAGACTCCTGTCTTCAACCCTTCTCCTCCACCTCCTCCTAATGGTCTTCTCACTATCGATAAACCTTGTTTTGAGACAATATTGCGCCCTACTAAGAGTACAACCCGTAAAAATGTTTTCAATATTAGTGCTCAAGCTGCTCAATTCTACAACATTGTTGAGGATTTATCCCAAGAACGTTACACCATGTCCATGTTGGAAGTACTCCAAAGTTTCCCTACACATTAGAAGAATTTGTTGATATCCCTAAGGGCCATAGATCTTGATAATTCCACCATGATCACTTTTAATGTGGAGAAATATAAATAGAGGTTATCCCATCAACTCATGTTTCAAATCACGACTAGAGTGGTGGGTAGGAAATTTCATTGGAATGTGTTGGATGAGGTATATTCCACCTCGATTTTATCTATGTCTTGTTTGAGAACCATTGGTTCTCTTGAGCTTAATAAGTCACCAACTACTTTGAAATATTTCAATGAATGAGGTTTCCAACCTCATGTCTTGCTACCAGATTTATCCATCAAGTTAGGGGAAAAGACCATTTATTTCCAGGTAGAAGTGGTAATGTTCCTTTGGATTACAATTTTTTATTAGGAAGGAATTGGTTCTTTGCTATGATGGCCATTGCGTCGTCAGTTTTTTGCATGCTCCAATTTCCACTTCAAGGAAAAATTGTAACCATCGATCAACTCGATTACTATTCACTTGATATCACCACTATCACGACAAATAATGTTCCTATGTTCGGGTAGTGTCCTCCTCCCTATCAGTATGTAGGGGTCAGTGTTTTGAAAGATCCATCCCTCATGGGAGTCTTTCCAACTATTGCTTCCCCTCCTAGTACATATATTTCCATGGTAAACATGATATAAGCCATGACCAAGGGCATGTTTAAGGGAAAATAGGTCACTGAATTTCCTTCTCTGAGTCCACATGAATCCCTGTATGATTCCATTCAATATTTTTATGTTTCCTATATATATGATCAACATTTGGTAGAATTAGATCCTTACCTTCTTCCCTATTGGACAGATTCCCCTCTCCCAACTTTATATTATCTCTCACAAATTCTTCCATCAGACGATTCCATCATGGAGGATATGAGTCTGGATGAATCCTTATGGGAGGAATCCAATCATTGATCTCCGTTTCTTCCTAATTCCAATTAGGTAGATTAAGATTTTGTTTCTCTTATGAGTTCCGATATTTTCGAATATCCGCAAATTCATGTATTATTACAAGGTGTTGATTCTGAAGGGAATTTATGACACATTACTAAAATGATTCCCATCGACATATCAATGAATCTAGGTGTTGTTGAACATGTTCACATTGGACAAAACTGTTCGACAATGGAAATTGAGGAATACCGAGCTATTTTTAAGGAATTCAAATGATGTTTTTTCCTGGAGTTATGAATAAATGCTCAAGATTAATTCAACTATTGTTGTACATGATATCAAGACATACCCAATGCCAAAACCTATTAGGAAAAATATTTTCTAGGTCCACCCAAGGAAAGATGAAACCATCAAAGTTGAAGTTGAAAAATTTTAAAATCAGGTTTTATCTACCCCGTGTCTTTTGTTTGAATTGCTGTGCAATTTAGATCATCAAGCAATGAGTGCAATCGGATTCTTAATTATTATGTAGTGAAGAGGAATGAATTATACAAATTGAACAAATAAAATCTCACAGGAAACAAACAAGTATTGCTCAGAGAATTATAGTATTATCTTCATTAAAGAATTCGGTGTTATAATAATGTTACATAAGGAAGAATTTGAATTCATTAGGGATGAATTCAAATATACCAACTGAATCTAACTATATCTGATTGCATGGCTAACTAAATATGTCTAAATCACTATCAGATTCCAAGTGGTTAAATACATATGTCTAATTCAGTCAATCCATTAGTTATAATCAATTAAACTAGTCTAACTGCAGTGGTAGGTGAGAACTAGCGCCTTCCCACATGCAACCATGCATAACTAGCACTAATTGAACTGTAGTAGAACTAACTGAATGTAACCAAATAATAACTAAGCTTAACAAGTTACCAACTCCCAACAACTGAAGGAGGTTGGTGCCGGGACTCCTAATGGCTCCTAAAATGTATGGATTGGCCTATGAGGTTCCTAAATTGATGCATACAAGTGCAACCAGTCTCATTTAGCCTCTATCGATGTTACCCAAACTCTAGTGACTGGTACATGTGGCTCCATTAGGCCAAGTGGACCGAATGGTACTAGCGGACCCAATAATTAAATAAAAGATCCCTAAGTTAGGATAAAATAATATAATAGATAGGTTGGTCAAGGGAGGATTATAAATCCTAACACCCCCTTGAATCCTAACTTGGACAAATGTGGGCCCTGAAAACAAGGCCAAAATTCACCCATATACAATCTATAAAACAAAAAATGATGCTTAATAAACCTAGGAAATAAAGGAAAACCTCATGGGAACCCCCCCTCAACATAAGCAGGAAACAGGAAAATACAAGCTATATTTAGAAGAAAGAAGCTTCCTCCTTAGAAGAATAACTTGTCAAAAAACTGCTACAAATTTGAAGCTCTATGCAGCAGTATGGTTCTTTTTTGCAGCAACAACTCGAAGTTGTGCGTGTGAAACTCTCAATTCCCTTATGAACTAATGAATCTGTGTGTTTCTTCTGGATTAGAAAAGGTGGAGAATGATCAATTTTCTGCTTCAGTGGGCCAAGTGGTTGATCATTCGCTATCATCAAGTAACACTGTCTTGGAATTTTGTTGCACCACTCTGTACGGAGTGAATCTGTGAGAGAGAGTGCAACATGCTCATTCAAAAATTGGGACCTAGTTCTCCTTCTGTCTTCTAGATTCCCAACACCATCCCCAACTGCATCAATGATATTTTGAGCCCATATAGGCTTAGGCCTTTGGTTTGGAATGGATGTTGGATCTAGATCTAGAATCTCATGAGGTTTAGCCTCAATAACAAGATCATGTTGGCATTGATCCTCTTCATCTGAATCTGAAACATGTAATAAATCATCATCATAAAAAATTGGAGGAAGAGTGTTTATACCTTCTTGTGCTTTGGATGGTGGTGCATCACACAACTGATCTTATTTAAACTGATCACTCCATTCAATGAAGCATTTCCTAGTTGCAACCTCTATCAACTTGTATGATTTCCCATCTTCTGCATATCTCAGCAGAATGCATTCACTACTTTAGGCTTGGATGTCCTTCGTCTTTTCAAGTGGTATTTTGGCCCAAGCTTTGGAACCAAAAAATATCAAATGACATACATTGGGCTTATGCCCATGCAGTGCTTCGAATGGAGTGGCCCCAACCACTGATTTATGAGGCACTCTATTATGAAAATATGAAGCATAGTTTAGAGATTCTTCCCAAAGAGAAGGAGGGAGATTCTTACCATGGAGAAGGTAGGTTTCCATCTCCTTTAGTGATATGTTCTTCCTCTCAGCCACACCATTCTGCTGTGGCGTGTATGGAACTGAGTGGTCCATTTGAATCCCCTCTAATTCACATTAATACTAAAACTCTCTTTTGATGTACTATCCTCCTTTATAATATCTTATGGACTTGATTTTCTTACTGAAACTATTCTCACCCATAGCTTTAAAAACTTTAAAATTTTCAAAAACTTCCGATTTCCATTTCATAAATTAGATCCAACAGTACCTAGAAGAATCATCACTAAAGGTAAGGAATTACCTGCAACCATTAATGGAGTTTTTGGGAATAGGTCCATCCACATCACTATGTATCAAATAAAGTATGGAGGCAACTCTACATGCCTTCCCAAATTCATACCTCTTCTATGTATGCTTACCTACCAAGCAACTAGAACATATTCCATCGAAAGTTTGGATGAGAGGAAAATATTAAACCATTTTATCATTATGGAGTTGTTGGAGATATTTGAAATTGAGATGGCCAAATCTCTCATGCAAAATCTTGCTGGTGTTGTTAGCATGATACAATAAAGTTGTAGGAGGTGAGACAAGAAAAAAATGTGAGAACTCATAAGCTTTAGTAGAATGATTTGCAATACCTTTTGTTATAATCTCTCCAGTAGTTTTTTTTCTGTGATCTCAACTGAATATGAGTCAAATGTAAATCTCTTAGGAGAGCTTGTATGGGTCATCATATAAATAAAAAACAAATTAGCTAAAAGGGAGGGCACATAGAGAATAATTTTTGAACTCACCATGCTTGGTTTTAACTGAACCTCTTCCTTCTTCTGGAATTTGGGAATCATCTCCCATGTGAATGTTAGTCCGTTTTGACAGTGTGAGGATGGAGAAGGATTCTTTGGAGGAAATCATGTGATTGGATTCTCCAGAATCAATTATATATGCCATTGACTGAATAAGGCTATCCTTCAATACATGGAACCTTTCATCATCTTATGGTTGTGGTCCATCATCAGACTTATTTTCTCTTTGTGGCAGAGTAATGCTATTCTACTTGAGCAGGGAAGTCATATGGGAAAATTGCTTCTTCATACAAGAGTCCTCTGGATGAAAACCCCTCATACAATAGGGACACATATTCTTTTCAAACTTCTTCTTCTTAGAGCCGGAGGCTCCTTTGGAAGTCTTCTGATTCTCTTTAGGCTTCGAATCAACTACTTTAGGCTCCTTCCCCTTAGATTTACCTTTAGCTTGTGCTTTGGTAAAGTCTGTCACTATGAGGGATTGATCTTTGGAAGTCTCAATGACTCTCATCTGGACCAAATTCTCTTGCTCCTGTATTAAGGACTTGGAAAAGGAATCAAGTGAGGGCATATTCCAATTGGGAATGGAATCCCTTATGGAATGGAATATTGAGAAAAATGCAAAATACTCGATACCTATTTTATTGAGTATTGAGAGAACGTGTTGCTCATCCTTTATTTCTATTCCGTACTGTCTACATTGAAGTGCAAGAGACTTGAATTTAGTAAAGAATTGTTGGATGGTATTGAAACTATTGGGATGCAAGGTTATCAACCTGTTTTCTAGAATGTGTCCCTGAAGCTCATATTTATTTCCAAACAAGAATTAAAGATTCCTTGGGATTTCTCAAACCTTCAAGGTGAAAGAGGATATATCTAGATATGTGAGTACATAAATAACCAAAATCTTCATCTAAGCAGTTCAAAAACTTTTTTTCTCAGTTGGATGATCGGACTTGATCTCCCTTCCAAGTATTATCCTGAAGTAGCCCTTGTTGCATAAGGATACTTGAATATCTTCCCTCCAATCAACATAATTGAAGGGTGTTAGGATCTGAGGTGTAGAAGGTTGAGAATCCATAATTCTCCTAATGGAAAAAACAATATCTTCACACAAGCTACGTAGTACCTGTAGAAATTTCACTGCAAAAGAAAAATCATTTGAACTATGTTAGAATCAAGCATTCCATATCAACATGAAAACTTTCTCAGGGTCCATCATTCCCACACCTCCACTCTAAATAAATTCAAAGGAAGCAAGTAACTCTTTGCGGGACTTCTGCGGAAACACAACTCCTTCTGGTGTTCAATGGAGAGGAGACAAACTTGAATTTTTCTTGAAATGGCTCTGATACCATGTTAGAATTGATGTTCCATTTAGAACATCAATTAATGAGTGCAATCATATTCTTAATTTATGCAGTGAAGAGGAATTAATTATACAAACTGAAAAAATCAAATCTCACAGGAAACCGACAAGTATTGCTCAGAGAATTACAATATTACCTTCATTAAAGAATCCAGTGTTACAATAGTGTTACATAAGGAAGAATTCGAATTCATTAGGGATGAATTCAAATCTACCAATTGAATTTAACTATATCTGATTGCATGGATAACTAAAGATGTCTAAATCACTATCGGAGTCCAAGTGGTTAACTCCAGATGTCTAATTCAGTCATTCCATCAGTTATAATTAGTTAAACCAGCCTAACTGCAGTGGTAAGTGAGAACTAGCACCTTGCCAGATGAAACCATGCATAAATAGTGCTAATTGAACTGGAGTAGAACTAACTAAACGTAACTGAAGAGTAACTAATCTTGACTAGTTACCAAATCCCAACAAATGAAGCAGGTTGGTGTTGAAACTGCTAGTGGCTCCTAAAATGTAGGGATTGGCCTAAGAGGCACCTAAGCTGATGTATGCAAGTGAAGTTAGTCTCACTTAGGCTCTATCGATGTTCCCCACAACTCTAGTGACTGGTACATGTGGCCCCATTATGCCAAGTGAACCCAATAATTAAATAATAGACTCCTAAGTTAGGATAAAATAATCTAATAGATAGTTTGGTCAAGGGAGGATTATAAATCCTAACACCTTTAACCGAGTATGTATCTTATATTGTTCCTATTTCCAAGAAGCATGGAAATATTAGGGTTTGTATCGATTTTCAGGACTTGAACAAGGCTTGTCAAAATGATAAATTTCATACCCCTCACATCGATTAGATCAGATGGAAGTGTCTTTTTTTCTTTCATGGATGGATTTTCTGACTACAATGAGATTGATATATTTACTGCTGACCAGCATAAAACTACATTCATTTTCCCATGGGGAACCTTCGCTTATTGCAAGTTACCATTTGGCTTGAAGAATGTTGGAGCTACTTTCCAATGAGCCATGTCTTATGCTTTTCATGATATAAAAACATAGTGGAACCATATCTGGATGACCTATCTACTCATTCACAATAGAGAGAGGATCATTTGTGGCATCTTAGACACATTTTCCTTCGATGCTGTCACTACCATATCTGTCTTAATCCACACAAATGTGTTTTTTGTGTTGAGAATGGATGCATTCTTGGCTTCGTTGTTTCCAAGGATGGGATTCAAATCGATCCATTGAAAATTTCTGCTATTTTGGCCTTACCCTCGTGGACCAATATCATTGAACTCCAAATTTTGCAAGGGAAGAAAAACTTTCTTTGCCCCTTCGTATGCAATTTTGCATAGAAAATGCATGGCTATATGCGTCTATTGAAGAAGAACACTCCCTTTCTTTGGGATGATCAAGATCAATGAGATTTTGACAATCTAAAGCAATCTATAAAACACTCACCTATGTTGCACCCTCAATATAATTCAAAATAATTTTTTCTTTATACTATTGCCCCCACTACTACCATTGGTATGGTTCTAGTGCAAGAGGATTCAAACGATCAAGAGCATGTGATCTACTATCTCAGTAAGAGTCTTCTTAAATCTGAAACTCGATACTCACATGTGGAGAAGCTATATTTGGCTACAGTCATTTCTTTGCAATATTTTCGTCATTATATTTTACTTCGCTCCACCATCATGCTCGCAGATCAAAACCTTATGTACTACATTCTGACTCGTCAAGTACTGGGGGGGAAATATTCCCGTTGGATTGTTCTCCTATAGGATTTTGATCTTGAACTTGCTAATACCACTTCTAAGAATTACTTAGTCTTCACGGAGTTGATGTGTGACCCTCCTCGTAATCTCATGGAAATTGAGCCCAATGATTCATTTTCGGATGAATAATTGTTCCCGATCAGCATGATTGACCCGTGGTATGGAGATTTGATAATATATATCCAAACTCAAATATTTCATCCCACTCTATCCCGTGATGATCGCCGATGCATTCACTATCACACTAAGTATTATCTCATTCTCACTGATACCCTATACCGATGTGGTATTGGTTCAATTCTTCGATGATGTCTTACCAATAACGAGGTTGAACAAGTCATGAATGACTAGCACTCTAGAGCATGTGGTGGTCATGTTTCTGGGATGGATACAACTCAGAAATTTCTTCGCACTGGGTACTTTTGGCCCCCAATATTCAAGTACAGCCATGAAGCGGTCAAAAAATTCCCACCCTGTCATCTATTTTATCCTAAAAAGCGCACCCACCCTGCTCCGTTACACCCCATCATTATCGTGGGCCCTTTTTCCAAATGGGGGATTGACTTAATGTGTTGTAACCCTACCTCAGCCATGGGGCATGGTTACATAATTGTAGCTATGGATTATTTCATGAAATGGGTCGAGGAAATGCCTAAATATACCGATGATGGTAATATTTCCTTCTTCTTCTTATTTAATCACGTCACTGCCAGGTTTGGAGTTTTGTAGGATATAGTAACTGATCACAAATTTCATTTCCATAATCAAATGATGGCCGAGCTGAGTGCCAAGTTGGGTTTTCATCATGAAAAATAAAACCCCTACCATCCACAAGCTAAAGGCTAGGTTGAATCCATTAACAAAGTCCTTAAGAGAATGCTTCGTAGAATTGTTGGATATCATAAATCCAATTGGAAGTTAACTCTATTTTCTGCACTGTGGGCCTATAAAAATTCAATTAAAACAACAACTTGTTTCACATATTTTCAACTGGTATATGGAATGGAAGCTGTCCTACCTATTGAATGTGAAATTTCGTCACTCAAGCTAGCTGTCGAGATTCTACCCAACACTTCTACCGAGGAAGAATTTTTTCTTTATATAACTAACCTTGATGAAACATGGAGAGATATCTCCTTGGATAATGAGTCGCATAAGAAACAAATTAAGGATCAGTATGATAAATCGGTTCAGCCTTGTGTTTTCAATGAGAGAGATCTGCTTCTGACTTATGATCAGAAGCACAATAAACTTTGGAAAGGAAATCTAGAATCAATGTTGTATGGTCCCTATATCATTAGCAAAGTCTTGTAGAAAGTGGCTTATGATCTTCTTGACTACGACGAGATACCTTTCAGGAAGCCTTGCAATGGGATGAAATTGAAAAGGTAGTATGCTTAGTATATATTTGCATCAGTTCCTTGTATATATGTGCATATTTGAATTTTTAAGTGTGGTTTTGTTTTAAAATTGGTTTTGGGTTCTTTTTCGATGCTTCTTATCCCATGTTTTGATTTTGCATATCGAATGGCCTTCTATGGTTTTACTGATGGTGCTTACTGTCACACCCTGAATCTTGCTTCATCCGCTTGGGTACTGTATTCCCAAGCCCATGACTTAGTTAGTTTAGGAGCGGTTTGTATAGGTTTGGCTACCAACAACATTGTCGAGTATCACACAGTGATAGGGTTTCTAACTGAAGCTGCATCTCATGATATTTACCACTTTGTCGTCTTTATGGAATTTCAACTTGTGGTTTCTCACTTGAACCATGTTTATGCCATTCAAAACCCTGTGCTCCTTCGACTATTTCGAAGGGTACATCTATTGGATAGGTCATTTGAATCTATTACTTATCAACACATTCCAAGATCTAGTAATACACTTGCATATTCACTTGCCAATTATATGTTATATTGGTACATTGCTCATTCTTGACATTGATAAGTAAAGTAATATGGCACATTGTAAACAAACAGTAAAAGACATAAATACCATGTAAATAACATTCCATTATTAAAAATAAGTAGGCCAGAAAAATATTTTAGTAATAGAAGATTAAAAAAATAATGAATCTATGATATTCCAGTGTATACATCATGTGAAACACTAATGGTTCTCATGGTAACACATGATGGACCTTGCCACTTTGCATAGCAAGCAACCAAAGCAGCATAATACACCTATGGTACGCCTCTGATAGCTCCTAGGGAGGTCATCCACTGAGATATCCGGGATATGTAATGTGAGCCTATTGAGATTCTCTTCCAACTCAGTCATCTCATTATGTCCACAATGTACAAAGTGGGACCCCGCTCTTCTATCTATGGGAGATGACCCTCAAGGTTGCACTAATCCTACATTTGCATGATAATAAGTAGGTCTCATCACCATACATAAAAATCATAAAACAACAAAAATATAAAAACATTTATATCTTAGTGTTTTACTCACTAAGGTCACCCTACTGATCATCCATTGGTAAGGCCAGTTCTAGATCCCCTCTAAAGTCAGTACCTATGTATGCAGAATCCTCAATCATGAGGAGCTGGTCATCTAGCCATTGGAAAAATACAACACCATACTTGACTTTGGATCCTGCGCCACCATGGCAGTCCATGACCTCCACCCATATCAGCATGCATGGATAATGTTCCCTCAACTCAGTAAAGTCCATTTGTGGCCTTAGTAGTGGTACCCTCTCAAAGAACAATGAAACTATGATTGTTCCATATCCAAATTATTTTTGTTCTCCACGCCGACAATTGGTGAAATTCTCCTTGAAGGTGACCAATAGGGATTATTCCTAGTTAAACACTATGGGGGCCATTTACTCCAAGGAATATAACATGTGAACTTGGGATTCCTAGTGAGCCCATTAGCTCCCAGAGATATGCTATATAGTAAAGAAAACTGTATGTAGAGGAAGGTCCATCACATCCTTAATAGGTATATTCTTCCCACACATCCGTGTGCCTGGAAAGTAGTATTGGTATATGAGACCTTGAGTGGTGATCAAATCCCCGCTTCAGGGACCAGTCAAAGAAATATGTGCTCCTTGCCTGGACAAACCTGTCAGGAAGTAGATGTATTCTACCTCCACATTCATAATATGGGCACCTACTTCGAAGTACTGCTGCTTAAGATTCCACATCTTGAGGATATACTCCAGTAAACTCAAGTGTGATCTCATACTTGGCACATTGAATAATTTTAATAGCCCACAACCACGAAGAGAAACTACGGTCCCTGCATCATTTCCCCCTCTTATATCATCGATATCATGCTCCCTCTCCTTCCATATCACCATTTTTGCTGAAATACCCTGTCAAAACAATAAATTAGAGTATTAGAACTCATACAAAATCATTAAAAATGATTTAAAGTTATTCTTTTGGCCTATCTTTAACGCGTTATAGGGAAACTTGCGGCAACACCGTCTTCCCACTAGGATAGAGCGGTGCCACAACTTTTTTTCTGTAGTAAAAAAAGTAGTGTCACTTGAGCATCGCCCTTCCCAAAAGGGAAAAGAGTGGTACCTTGAAAAAACATTTCCCTCTCGGTGAAATGCCTCAAAAACCCTAAAAATGCATTGAATAAAAATGGAAACCGTGAAAAGGATAGGAATGGTATTAAGATTTACCTGGCTTTGACAATTTGGAAAAAGGTTGACCGCGGGCTCCGCAATCCACACCTGGAATCTGCACTCAAAATGGCTACTTTTCTCTCCAAATGGTAAAAAGACAAATAGTAAAAGTTTTTTACTATTCACTATGTTTTATTCACTATTTTTGGGTTATATTTTAATTATTTTATTGAAATTTTACCCTTAAAAGGTCATATAAAGCCTAGTTTTTAATTTTTAAAGAGTATAATGGTCGTTTTGAAGATTGTAGGGCATAAAGAAAATGGTTTTTTTTGGATATGAATGAGTTTCTTTTTTACTTTTTCATTCTCGCACAAAACATAAGAAGAATCCGAGCACTATTTTTGAAACTTCGGTCGTGCTCATTACACCTAGTATTGAGTTTTTGAGTCAATTTTTACCTCGTTTTCAGACTCGTTAAACCCTTTTTTGTGAAAAAGAAACCCTACTAGAGTCCTCTTTAATCTCTTTTCAGACTCTTAAAATGTGAAAAGATTTCCAAGAGAATTTGTCTTCTTCATGCTTGTAAAAGGTCCCGAAGAGTCGTCTTTTCGACGGTAGTTTACCCCTTTTTATGTTTGGATTCACTAAAGCTACAAAAAAGGTATACTCTAGTCGTTAACTAAAAGAGTTCTCTAAGGTATTATTTTATACTTTTTTGGGCCTGAGAGACTAAATCATACAAAAAAGGACACTTTGGACTCTTCTTCCATTTCGTTCAGACTCTCTAAATATGAACGATACAGAGTTTGCTTTCAATGGATTTGTTAAACTAAACATTGAGAGACCCTCTTTTGGGAACGAACCCCTCCTTTCTTAGGTTTGGAAAACATGTGTGAATGGACTTATTTCATGATAAGCTACAACAAGTGTTTGTTACCCTCTTTGAACTCGTAAAAATTAAAAAGAGGCACTCATCAAATATGATGTGGAAAGTAAGGGAAGGGAACTATATTTCATTTGCAATAAGGGTCATTTTTAGTAACCTTTGAACATGACACTTGTCTGCATTTCATTAAGTCAATTGTGTATTTAGTTTTCTTCTGAGTTGATCCACTTTCATGATTCATGTTACTCCTTTGAGTTTTTCAAAGAATGCATCGTCCATCATCGCATTATGACTTGGTATCTGCCTCCTCCAGTCAATACTTCCAAGTCTTCGATCGTGCTGGCCTATGTTCAAAGGAGAACTGTGTTGAGAGTTAATGTAACAAATATAAAATTAAATATTAATTAGATTAGTAATTATTATATGAAAGGGAATAACCTTTCAATTCTATATGCTCAAAGCCTATAAAGGCGAGCATCCTTTGTAATTATCAATCATCATCCAATATATTATTATTACTCATATTCATTATTAAAATGATAGTCGGATTCGACTAAAGGACAACCGGATTTAGTTTCTCCATTTGGTATCAGAGCGGATTCACTCCTGCACTCTGAGCTTGGACTCGGCTTGTCAACTCCTCGGGTGAGGCTCGGATTCGACTTCTCCTACTATCAGAGCTTGGTTTCGGCTTTTCCTAGATCACTCATTCTCTCCAGGTTCCAGGTTCATACAATCGTTCCATCCTCCCTCCCAATTTATCCATGCGTGCTACCACTATCACGCTCTTCCGCCATTCCTTATTCTCCATACCTTCCTCTCTCCATACACTTGCTGCGTCCTCCATGCTTCCCCACACCCTCGCACACCTCCACGCAACCCCTGTGCACACTCCATGCTTCACCCTCCCCATTTGCACTCCTCTCTAACTTGCCCACACTCCTCTGCTCCACACAAAGCTCCATTCCTCCTCCCTCACACTCTCCGCTCCCCTCTTTCCCATCTCTTTCGTTGCTCATGATTCTCCCTCGGTGCTCCTCCTGCTTGCGCATCACTGCCTCCCACAACCTACACACAATCCTCATGCCACCTCCTCTTTAGCTCAACTCCCCCTCCCGCTCTCCATCCCACTCGAATCCTCCCTCCACCTCCAATACACCAACCTTCCATACCCACACAACTCTCCTTGCCCTCACTGCCTCCTCACAACACCGTCCCCTCACACACCGTCGCTCCCTCCATCTCCACGCTATCCTACAAAATAACAAAACAAACAGTACATTATATTATATAATATATAATATAATATAATATCACATTGTAATATATTTATAATAATATATTTAAAAATATATATATATATATTATATATTGTTATTATAATAATTGTAAAAAAAAACTATATATAAATATTATATAGTTTACGAATAATAATAATAATAACAATAATAATAATAATATTAATTAATTAATATATTATTATTCAATTTCACCTCAAATCCAAAATAGCGTTGAAATACACACCTCCGCATACAAGGTCCAAGACTATGGCGGAATTCAAAGAAAAAATCAAGAAAATGGAGAAGGACATCAAGTCCCTTGTCGCTGACCAAAAAGGCTTGCAGGAAAATATGCAAAATAACAATATAGTACTCAAAGAAGAGCTTGTTCTGGTACTAGAAAGAAGGCTGGATGAAAATTTTGACATCCTGAACGAAAAACAAAGAGACTTGGATGAAAAAATGAGTACCATGACTCAAAACATAAACACCTTAACAAAGAACATGATCACCGTGATGCAGAACCATAATACATTAATCGAGATGTTACAAAGGCTCATACCTAGTCCGAACCAAGTCAACAGTCCAGACATGTTAAAAGCCTCATTTCATGTTTCCACCCAGGAAACACTCGCACAGAATCAAGAAGAATTGCAAAAAGAAATAAAGATTAACAATGCGATGCTTAAGCAAGAGTTAGAAACAAAAGTACTGCCAGATATGGAGGCACAATTAAACAACAAAATAGACGCTATAAGTAAAATAGTAGAGAATAAAAAAGCTAAAAATCACTGCCAACAATGAAGCAATTCAGATATGTCACTTTCATTGTCCAGTAGTTCCGAGCCACCATCAAACCATAAGGCAAAAGGAAATCAACGCTGTCCTTACAAAGTGTACCCACCTAAGGAAAAAATAGAGTTGTCGAAATACAATGGGAGTGAAGACCAATGCGTTGCTTGGCTAAACAAAGCAGAAGAATACTTCAACATTTACAACATTCAATCTGACGAGGAGAAGGTGAAATATGCGTCAATGCATATGGAAGGGTATGCCTATAATTGGTACTTATGGTGGAAGAGAGATAATTTTACCTACACTTGGAACTTGTTCAAAAATGATTTTTTTAATAGGTTTCAAGGAATCAAAGAAGATGATTTTTTTCAGTAAAATTACCCGACTACAACAAGTCGGAAACGTTGAGGATTCACTCATCAATGGGAATCCTTATCGACATGAGTAGTTGGGTTGTCTGACAAGCAAAGACTTGAAACCTAGTTAGGGGGTCTTAAACCATACTTCCAAAAAGAGTTAAAGTTACATGACATACCTAACGTAGGAGTAGCAAGACGTAAAGCAAAATCTGCAGAACGCAAATTGGAAGGAATAAAAACAAGAGGTGATATCCATTCTCGATAAGAAAAAAAGACACAATGTAGGTACTATGCAGATACCTGGTCTCCCAACCATCAATGCCACAAACCTCAATCATATGCATATGAAATGGAAAATAGATCAAAGTCATCTAATGGTTACTCTGATAATAAAAAGATAAGGAAGAAAAACATATGTCATCGATGCGGTGATGACTGGACCCCAAGTCATAAATGTAGGAACAATGAGACAATACAATGCAGAATCACCAATGGAGAGGAAGTGCAAGTCTCTGCACCAGAAATCTCATCCTATTCTAATACTGACACCGATTTATAATGAAGGATGACATTAAGAAATACTCGAGCTTTGAGGACAAAGCTCCCTTAAAGGGAGTGGCAATGTAACAAATATAAAATTAAATATTAATTAGATTAGTAATTATTATATGAAATGGCGTAACCTTTCAATTCTATACGCTCAAAGCCTATAAAGGCGAGCATCCTCTGTAATTATCAATCATCATCCAATATATTATTATTACTCATATTCATTATTAAAATGATAGTCGGATTTGACTAACGGACAACCGGATTCGGTTGCTCCATTTTGCATATGCAGTTGAAACTACCTTTAAGTCAGTCATGTGGTTACTTCATAGTAAAATTCCAGAACTTTGTTCCGAGTTTTGTGTCATTGATGTGGGATTCATCATGGCCCTCCTTCGACGAGACTATTCCTATCGAATTCAACTCATCATATGAGAATCAATATTAGAAACAAAGCAGTACCTTGAGATCTATATACATCAATGATATATTTTCTTGCTTTCGACAATAGGTTTTCATCTTTGACATTTTATTGAAATATTCAACTGAGTGTTCGACATCAAATCATCTATTTACATTTGGAAGAATGTACTCGGGTACCTTGGGAATCATCAAAATGAATGATGATATCCCTCGCACTTGTTAACGATTCTCATTATTGACTGGTAATCAAGTGGTTTCTACCATGTTCGACATCAAGACATGTAATCACATGGATATAATTGTATTTTGTTGAAGATGGAACAAAGACACTAGGTATCTGTTAAGCACTCATTGCTTTCGCCAGGTTGAAATGGATTATTTGTATGAATCATAGCATGGATCCACATTTGTATGGTCATGGCTGTGCTCAAATTTGCATTTGTATGACATAGATCTACATTGTATGTCTAATAGTTATGTCCAAGTTTGAGTCTTCTTTGTATGGATCTATGGTGTATTTTAGTATCCATGTTTGTTTATAATCTCAGATGGATATGTAGTGTATTGGTCAACAACCATGTTGAGAGACATATGGACATGAATCTAAGTGTTGATGTATTACAAGATAAGCTTGGTTGTTCAAGATCTCTGATCAGTGGATTCTTTCCTCAAAGTGATAACTTGTTCTTTCAAAGCCTTCACCTATCCTATCCCTCTAACATCATGCTTTGGGGGGAATTCAATTACACACATTTCTCATCATCATCATGTAATGAGATCCAAGTATCAGTATTTTCCTCAAATCCTCAAGTTGTGAAGTTAAAAATGAACCATGATCATTGATTTTATACCTTTGGCCACCATCGCACTTTCTCTGTGGAAAAAGAGCGGTCCTCGAGTTTTAAATGGAAAAAAGAGAAGCTTAGAGAGGATTCTCAAAGCTTGGATTCGTGGAGCCTCATCCTTAAGATTTAGGACCACATGGTCTCGAAATCCATCCTTATAGGATCCTCCCTCCACCTCACCCATGAGATCCTCAACTTACTCTATCCTCCCATGGATTTAAATATTGGCTCACCACCAATGGGTAAACGGAGAAAAATCATGTTATTGCAACAAAAATATGGCCAAATCTAGCCAATATTAAGTGAGAAAGTTGTAGACAAGTTTGAATCTCTTGAGGCAAGGTTTACTTGAGAAGGGACTTCTCAACACTAAGGATTTGGTTTCAATCTCTTTCTCTATTTCATTTATGCAAATAAAGGTTCCTTTCCCAGTGAGAGGTAAACAAGTTTATTTCAAGACATCAATTTGATCTTAGGGAAAGTATTTTTGTTTGTTGTGACTCCTTTGTTCTAGATTTGAGTGTTTCAGACTAGGGAAACAACTTTTGTCCGCAGAAGGTGAGTATTTATGTTAACGGAAATACTCACATTCTGCGGACAAAAGCTATTTCCCTATCTTGAAACACTCAAAGCTAGAAAAAAAGAGTCACAACAAACAAAAATACTTTCACTTAGATCAAATAGATGTATTGAAATAAACTCTTTTACCTCTCACAGGCTGTAATAGGTTGGCCATTGGAGTGTTTGATCTCCACAAATTGTCTTGCAAAAAACACACAACAAAGCACACACACTAGATTAAAGAAACAAGTTCAATCTATGATCTTATGCTGATGACTAAGGAATTCAACAATGAAAGTAGTGATTCAAACACAATAAAATTCATGGGAAATGAACCTTTATTTGCATAAATGAAATAGAGAGAGAGATTACAACCAATTCCTTAGTGTTGAGAAGTCCCTTCTCAAGTAAAACTTGCCTCAAAATCTTAAACTTGTCTACCAAATGCTCACTCTTCTTGGCTGGATTTGGATAGAATTTTGCTTCAGTAACATGATCTTCCTCCCTTTACCCATTGTTATCACTCAGATTTTCCTTGGGTTGTGTCAAGGAAACCTCGAGGTAATCACAAAACCACTTTAGAATGTATTTCTTACCTAATACAGTTAGAGAGGGATATCTCACTATTTACAAGGATATCTCACTATTTACAAGGTTTTCACACTCAAGATATTCAATCAAAGACAGTCATAAGGTCAGATTTCTGGTGGGACAAATAGGAAAAGTTTGTTTTTAAAAGAGTTTTGGTGGGACAGTCATGGATGAGACCATTGGGAAATGGAGTCAACAATCAGATCTGAGTTTGGTTGCAAGAGGTTGGGGTTTGAAAGGATCATGAACAGAAGAAAGGTAGACACCATTTCCTCAGCCTTGAGGCTTTTTGTAGGTCAATTAGAAGACAAAGAAGACAAACCATCAAGCAAAGCACCAATCTTGGGTGAGTTCTGAGGGACTTTAGCAGAAAATTGTTTTGAAATGCTTGAACAAATGAACCTAGAGCATGCAAGATGAATTCTAGTTCATAAAACTAATGCTCAAGCATGAAATCAATACAAAATGGAGTGGTAAAACATGATAAACAGTTGCAAGAATATCACTTACTGAAGAAAAATATGCCACAAGAAATATCTTCCATGAAACTTCAACCTTCCATCTCTGCAATTTTTATTCATCTACTGAAAATGAAAGACATTACAATGAAGAGCCTCTATGATCTTGAAAATGCCACCCTATATATATCAAATACATCTCAATATATATCAAAACTACATCTACTCTAGCTTACATTCGAAATCTTACTAAACTCTAAAAATAGAAATAGTTACAACCGATTTCCTTCATTTTAGGATGCAGACTGCTGAAAAATAGGCTTAAAATACGCACCTGCATATCTTAAATGGCGATATATGTGTAAAATATGAAAGAGTTTTTTGTAGTTTTCCTTGTTCCCGACAAAACCCATCTCTTAATTTTCTCATATTTACCTCTTTAAGGCTTGGAATCTGCAATTGAAGCTGATAACTTAGACAGTAATTTCAATTTTTATGGAAACTGCCATGTGAAGATATTTTTGATTCTCCCAACCTGTGATACCTGTGTAAAAACTGAAGGAAGTTTTTGAATATTGCCCTGTGATCAATAAAACATTGTCTCAATTTCTTAAAATTCACTCCCATTTGGCGGAAACATCTCTTTGAATTCGATGAATAAAACAATCATTTTCATAAAAAATGAATTTTATTCCTCTGCATTGATGTTGCCTTTACTTTCCAAGATGTTTTAGGAAAATTTGCCTCTTTTAAAACATTTGAATTCTTTCCAGTTCTCCTGCGTTCTCTGATCATCCACTATACATGAGAAACACTGACATTTCCTTCTCCATCATAAATAATTACTCTGTTCGCATTAACACCAAAGAATAAAAAGCTTCAGCCATTAAAACAATATTATAACCACCTTCTGAGGGATCCATATCATCAACACATGTTTCAATTAGCCTGCGCAAATACTTAGATGGAATTGGAGCAACAATGGTTGCAATACAACACATTTCCTAATCCAACCAGGTTCATTTAAACAAAGAACAAAAAAGCCCTGAGATGTTGGTGTTAATTAAGTGTTGCATCAAATGCCTCAAGTGTGACATCGATATCAAGATCACTTAGATCAAAGAAAAGAGTCATCCATTGAATACATCAAACACCTTCTGTGGTTATAGCTGCCCACGATCTCCAAGTTGGCAAGATTTTCAAAATATTTTGTAGAAACAACAAAACGACCATGACTAGCTGCAATTTCTGGTAAATCAAATTGTAGTTGTCTCTTTTTTTAATCAATTTAGTCCTTTTCCCACATCACTTCCGTTCATTTTCATGCTTATTGGTTAGAATCTTATTTTCTTCAGTCAAAAGATTGCATAAAAACTGGAAGAAAATGCCCTTCACATAAGAAAATATAATAAAATTTCAAATTTTTTTGCGTCTTCTTCCTTCCATTTTGATGCCTTTAACGCTGCAATTCTCCTTCTCTTTCTGAAAAGATCACGCCTTTGTCCTTTCCATGTAGATAGTCATGGCATTAATACTTCATACCATTCTTCACAATCTTCATTTAGCTGAGGAGAAGTGCGTTTGAATGTCTCAAACTTGCTTACCATAATTTTCCCCACATCATCATTTATTCAGGAATATATGATCGAACTCCTCACGAAGACAAATTGAAAACCAAAGCACGGCATAATGAAACACCCAAAAAATATAACACAACCAAATTCTTGATCTAGATGAAATCGCAATAAACCTTGCTAATTCGTTGTGTCAATCCGTTATGGTGAAGGAAAGTATCCTCCTTTTCCAGGTCTGCATGGTAAATATACAAGCAACCTTCTCCTTCTCTAAATATCTCTCGCACCTTTATATTTTTGTTTCTTCAAAGACATTTCATGCAAAAGAAAACAAATCCTTTTGCCATTTATATACAGTAACCATTTTCATATATTTGATGGAAAAACATGCAGTTCTCTTTGGGAGTTTGGTACGCCGGGACCTATTTGCCTCGATCGGACGAGGCCGGTTGTCGGACGTGACCGCTCACGCGAGCCAGGTCATCCGATCGGTGCAAATGGTCGGTTCACTAGTTTATTCCGTTTGGTACTTAGGCTTTGCATGGGATTTAATGGTGAATGCATAGGCCCATGGGACCGCAGGCTCTTGGTATTGAGCTTGACTTGTGCCAAATACTTATTTTATAAAAGTACTTTTATAAACTTTGGTTGACAATAAATCCAAACTTAAAAAATATAAAATAAGTTTATAAAAATCTTGACAATAAATCCAAACTTAAAAAATATAAACATATTTTATAAAAGTAATTAACTTTAGTTAAAAAAATCTTGACAATAAATCCAAACTTAAAAAATATAAACGTATTTTATAAAAGTAATTAACTTTAGTTTTAAGAAAATCTTGAAAATAAATCCAAACTTAAAAAATATAAAATAAGTTTATAAAAATCTTGACAATAAATCCAAACCCAAAGTTCAGTACTTAGAAAATTTTTAGGAAATCTGCGGTTGAATTTTAATTCGACAAGTTTCGAACCTTTTAAGCAGGTTCATCATTTTAAAAAGTTCGAAACTTGTCGAATTAAAATTCAACCGCATATTTCCTAAAAATTTTCTAAATAAATCCAAACTTAAAAAATATATACATATTTTATAAAAGTAATTAACTTTAGTTAAAAATATAAATCTTCGTCGATTTATATACGAGGACTTCGAAACCCGTTACCTGAGGAGAAGGCCTCTTGGAGTTCGTACCGGAGAGGTTAGTAGCGTGGGCCAAGCTCTTTCTGTCATGGGTATGGGAGCGACTGAGCTGCACCCGGTAGGGCGGGTTATATAAAAAAAAACTCATTGACTCAGGTAGGCTTACTATAAAGAAGTAGTGCCACGAGCAGAAAACGCGGAGTGAGTAGGAGAACAAAGTAGTGGGCTGTGTTTCACTAATGAAGCGATGATGGCTTGGAATTATTGTATGCACCTGCTGAAGCACCTTTAATTAACTTTGGTTAAAAATATAAATCTTGACTATAAATCCAAACTTAAAAAATATAACCAATGTTTATATTTTATAAAAGTAATTAACTTTAGTTAAAAATATAAATCTTCATTGATTTATATACAAGGACTTTGAAACCCGTTACCTGAGGAGAAGGCCTCTTGGAGTCCGTACCGGAGAGGTTAGTAGGGTGGGCCAAGCTCTTTCTGTCATAGGTATGGGAGCAACTGAGTTGCACCCGGTAGGGCGGGTTATATAAAAAAACTCATTTACTCAGGTAGGCTTACTATAAAGAAGTAGTGCCACGAGCAGAAAACACGGAGTGAGTGGGAGAACAAAGTAGTGGGTTGTGTTTCACTAACGAAGTGATGCTGGCCTGGAATTATTGTATGCACCTGCTGAAGCACCTCTAATTAACTTTGGTTAAAAATATAAATCTTGACTATAAATCCAAACTTATAAAATATAACCAATGTTTATATTTCATTCAAATCTTTATATTTTATTCAAAAATGAATAAAACCCTTTCAAATCATAAAAATTCTTTTTTTTTTTGCCCAAAAGCCTTTAACCTTTTCCTTACAAATCTGCCAAGTCGAAGGAACCTTTAAAATATATTTGGTCATAAGGAAAACTTGGAAATTTTTTATAAATTGCTTAATGGGAAAATATTGAAAACCACCCGATCACTAATGAAAACTTGATTTTTTTAAGGAAATAAGACCAACTGCGACAAAAATAAACTATTGCTAATAGCTGGCCCCACTTGGAATGCTATCCTCCCCGTGAGGTAGCAAAGAACCCCATAGACCAGGTGCCAAATCCATTAGGCTACAAAATCTTTCTCTGAAATTGTCTACCTGTTCTGACATATAACCATCAACTGAAACTATTCTGCAAACAAATCCGTGTCAACCTATAATCAATCCATACTGTAACCTGTAACCTATCACACATTCATCCTCTCGAGACCAAATTCAACTGTAAACTGCAAACCTTAACTTAGATCTAAAACTGAAATATGCTAAAAGAAATGCTTGCCATGTCGATCTTATTCACACCTACCTACCCTACTTTACCAAGCACAACAACCAAGCCAAGTAAACTCTAATTTCCAATGAACCCAATCAATCAACTGATCCAATAGATAAACTTCCTCATCGAGCTTGATTAAAATAAGAACATAAAAGTATAATGGAAAAAGATAATGGTACTGAATTTGATCTTCTTGGAGAAAACAAAACCAACCACCCCAACTGAAAAATTTCTCCATGTATTAAGCTACCGGGTCATTAAAAACATGACAACCTTAAAAAAGTTCTGTCATTTTCTTACCATGAGAAGGCTGAAGAAAATGTAACTCCTCTTGCACACTGTCAAACTGATCTTCAAAAGAACCATGCAAGGAATGGTCATGAAAAATTTCAACCGAGACATCCACTACTTGATTCAAAATTTCTGATTTTACAACTTTATTCTTTTCATGCAATTTAAAAGAAATATCATTCTATTTTTTAGTAGGATCAGGCAAAAAGATTTCTTCTTGACAAAAAATTTCTGAATTTGAAAAACAAAAAGACACGTCCATTTGAGAACCTTGTTCCTTTTCTTCGTGATTCAATTCCTCATCGTAAAATGCTGGTTTTTCTATATGTTGGAACTGATTGCAATGTTGTTCATCTTTCTCTTCTTCCATAAGAAAAGAGGGCTTTGCATGTTCATGTAAATCTTCAGGTGAAACTCGAGTTTGAAAAACACACAAAGGTACTTCTTCAACCATTAACTCAAAATCAGATTCCTCTTTTCTTGTAATTTCAGAAAATAAACATGTGGAAGGACTACAAGAGTGAGATTTTCTAGAATTAGCATTCCCTATGTAATCAGTCATAGAAGTATTGGAGCTTTGAAGAATCTGCTGCCGCAAAATAGTAGTTTTTGATTGGAAATGGGCATCCTCTTCTTGTAACAAAATTTCAGAAGTTGAATAATATGAGGAAATATTTGTTTGACATTCCCAACTTCTTTCTTGGTCACACAAATATTGACAAGACTGCTGCAAATTATCATCATTTTTAGGAAAAGAAATGTAGCTGGTTGAATCAGAATTTTGTCTTATGTCTTTTTCAGTAAGGAAGATATTATCAATTGATGGGAATTTGCTTGAATGTCAAGGCAGCTAGTTTGTATTTATTTTTTATGGAATGAGTTCTCATGTAAAATTTATAAAATCTCTTCATCCATAAACTCATCATCACTATACATGTTTTCCAAATCTTCAATGAAACCTTTAACATGCATGCAACAATCTAGAACTAGAAGCAAGTAAGGGTATTGGTATTTAAAATGTTCATGAAATATTGTATGAAAATAGGTACGGGAACATAATTTTTTTTATGGTAATTCCTCATACCATGACCTTGCATCTCCTTCTAAACTGACCATGAACGTTTTCATTAAAGAATCCTCATGCAATTTAACTTCCAACTTATGTATATGCATATGAAATCTAACCAAATGAAGGGCAACATCATTTCTCTTTTAATTTTTGAATTTTGGTAGACAATGTTTGCCAATCTACATTAGGTATTCAATTTGGAAAGCTAAGAATGTGAGCACAATTCATAGGAGCATACCTTGCAGATAAAGAAATCATCTTGACTAATGAAGACACTGAATTAGTTCTTCAAACTTTGCAACCTTTTGACAGTGGAGTTGCCATAGGAAATTTTGAAAAATGGATTCTTTGAAGATGGAGTCGCCAGGTGAAAGATACACAACCTTCTAATTTTTTATTGTTGTTCACCATCAACAATCAAATATGCAACTTTGTCGTTCATACCCAGGGAATATTTGAACCCTCGTTCCCGACAATGGCACCAATTTGTTATCACTCATATTTTCCTTAGGTTGTGTCAAGGAAACCCCGAGGTAACCACATAACCACTTTAGACTATATTTATGACCTAATACAGTCAGAGAGGGATCTCTCACTATTTACAAGGTTTTCACACTCAAGATATTCAATCAAAGACAGTCAGAAGGTCATATTTCTGGTAGGACAAATATGACAAGTTTGTTTTTAAAAACGTTTTGGTGGGACAGTCATGGAGGAGACAATTGGGAAATGGAGTCAACAATTAGATCTGAGTTTGGTTGCAATAGGTTGGGGTTTGAAATTATCATGGAGCGAGGCAAGTTAGAAACCATTTCCTTAGTCTTGAGGCTTTTTGCAGGTCAATTATAAGACAAAGAAGACAAACCATCAAGTAGAGCACCAAGCTTGGGTGAGTTCTGCAAGACTTTAGTAGAAAATTGTTTTGAAATGCTTGAACAAATGAACCTAGAGCATGCAAGATGAATTCCAATTCATAAAACTAATGCTCAAGCATGAAAGCAAGACAAAATGGAGCGGGAAAATAGGATAAATAGTAAAAAGAAGACCAAGTTCATTTAATTCGTAATTTAAAAGGAACCTACATGTAGACACATTTTCACTAAACCATCTTTTCACATATCACTCACATATTGTACCATTTTTTCATCTGTTTTGGTTGACATATTTTTGCATTTGTTCATTTGCGTTTATTCCCCTCATGTCACTCTTACTTTTAAACTAGACTTCCAACATATAGGAACAAAATTCCTCCCTAAGGAATTCACGTATACTGCAAGGCCTATCACCTCTCTCAAGGGGTTTGTTCCCATGATTTCCCAATGGTAAATGAGGGAGTTCACCTAGTTGAGGCCACTCCCACACAATATACATTGGATCCTTTAAGCAAGGACATACCTTACTTGACTCATTCTCTCCCATTAGAGAGAGTTTGGATCATTTTTCCTCCCCATCTTACAGACAAGGATTACCTTTTCTTACTCCCCCATTAGGGAATACCCCACCTTAGTCACCCCCTTGAGGAAAAGGCCACACAACATCTTCATCTTCTCATAGAAGAAAAATATCACCACATCATATTCCAAGTGATCCCAATTGTGGAAATAAATCACAGAATACCATGGCGATTCCCAACCCAAACCTACCATTCATGGCTATTTTAAATCTCCCCGATCTAGAAAAATTGGTCAATGATCCCAATGCTCATTATTCCAGTTGGCCTGATATGCCTAAAAAGATCCCATAAGATATTCCTAAGTTCAGAGGGAAATAGGGATATGATCCTGCCAACCATTTCATATCATTCCATTTATGGTCCTCTTCAAACATCATAGTAATAGATTTGGTATGACTCCATCTCTTCCAAAGAACCCTCACTGGTATAAATACAAAGTGGTACATGAATTTGACCTAGGCATATCATACCGCATTTGAGACCATTTCCATTACATTTTTTCCTACTTTTAGTTACCAATACGACTTTACATAGGCCTCGAAATTATCACAAAATTTTGATGGAACATTACATCACACATCATAGATGACATCCATGAATAGTGTCATCGCCGCACTTTGTGCAAAATCGACATTCAACCTCATTTCCTTTTAGATTGGTTCCTCAAATATCGCCAACTAGATATTGCAAAGGACATGACTACCTCAAAGCCTCAAAATGAGGAAGAAGCAATTATAAAATACCAATATTTTGACCTCATTTATGCTTAATCAAGGTATTTGTACACCATACTACTAGATGCCCCTCAACATTGATCATTAAATATTCCTATGGTATGGGTGTGACATTTCATAGGTGGGTTTATTGGTCCATTTCCTCCCATAGTAAGGCTCCTATGCAACCAAATATTGCACCACCCCCAATGATGGTACAATACCCACTTGTCCCCGTTTTGTTAGCTCTCCCTATGATTGTACCAAATCCTTCATCTAGACAAACCTAATACATACTATACAACCCCAATTACCCAAATACAATCCAAGTACAAAGGTTTTTCCAACCTCAAATGGAACCACCCATTCCTATGTCCACATCGTATGCAACAAAACCAACCTATATACCATTAGTGAGGTATAACCATTGCTATCCATACCCATGTCCCACTGGAATGACCACCATACAACATATGGGGGTCAATTTCATCCAACCTTCTATGCAACAATAAACTCAACATTTTGAGCATTTTAACATCGTCAATCCTCAAATCCTCGAAATTAAGGGATGAAGAAGGGAACGAAAAAACAAGCACAACAATAGGGGCATGGGGAAAATCAATTTCTCTAGTATAAATTGAACCATGGTATCTAAATAGTAAAGGGGAAACCCCCCAAGTCAGGAAAAGAAACGCAATCTCAGGACCAATTATCCTTGCTTAATCTATGTCGAGTATGACTATTACACTCACCATTGTCCACTTATCCCCAACTGCCAACAACTACTGGGTGTAAATAAAGAGACATCAACAAACCCTCTTCAAGTGCCTCTCACACCACTATAATCCCAACAAGTTTTCTTGCAACAACCCTTTTTGAACTACAGTGTGGTTACCCAACAACACGATCCTTACTCCCTAGGCGATGGATCCTTCCAAACTATATTTATGAACTCAACATAAGTTAAACTTTAGACTTGTTCCGAAGGGTATAATAGTGTTGATATCTCACCCATCCTAGAAGAAAATTCTATCCCTATAGCCCTAGTACAGAGACAATTTTGAGGTTACCAAAAGAACCACTTAGGCGTACCCCTCATAACCCTCACATGAAGGTTCCCACAATTACAATATTGTGAATGATTTTTCACAACCACCAACCACCATGTCCACATTAGAAATGTTTCAGTATATCCCCACACAATGCAAGGCATTATTGAATTCCCTTAGTGCCATTGACCCTTGAAACTCATGACTCATGACTTTCGACCTCAACAAAGGAGAATTGTGACCGCTATCATCTGTTGCTTTCCAAGTCCCAATCATTGTGAAAAATGTTATCATTAATCGATGTATCATTTATGAAAGTGTGTATACATGTGACATGTCCTCAAATGTTTGGAAATGAGTGGGATCAATTGAGTTTGTCCCATCCTCTATCACCCTTTGTGCATATGATGGATGACCATCCCAACCACAAGGATTGTACTAGAGTGTCCCCATTGAGATAGGGGAAAAAATGGTAATGATAGATGTTGAAGTTGTGGATGCCTAGTTAGATTACAATATCTTATTAGATCATGGTTACATGTACGCCATAAATTAAGTGGCCTCCTCAATATTCTGCACCATGATGCTCCCCTTTAATGGGAAGGTGGTCACCCTTGACCAACTTAACTACTATGAACCCCATGTCACTACCAATCCTGAAAATTCCCTATCCACAATAGGAGGATTTGATCAACCACATTATCTCGACATTGACCCATGTGTGTACAAATATTCTGACCTCCCAGGGGCATATTCAAGATCTCCACCTGAAATCCCCACCTGAAATCCCCACCTCGATGGACAGTCTCATGTGCGCCATTTTCACCTCTGAGAATGAGTCTCCCCACTCCATGGAATCATCATCAATAACCCAACCAACCATGGAATAGAGGAAGGATTGAGCCCTACATTACCTCTTATGCTCCAAAGACCATTTTTGCACCCCCTCACTAAAGTACAAGGAACATCAATAATGGATTAGTTAACACTCCCAAGGTTCATGCTGGGAATCTGTGTGTGGTATATCACACCACCATTCCTTGAGATGAGCTAAAAACCCATCGTTCATTATAAAATGGTTCTAATACAATGAGTCATCTCCATGGTACCACCATTTAAACCTACACCACCAATGACAGAGCCACCACCTGCCATCACAAATCACAAAATGGCAGAATCATTCAATTCAAGTTGAAATCCCCTTCCAATGAAGGAATTGATCAACCCAAGTTGAATTCCCTCTCTACAACCAATGTTACCCCTGAGTCTTCATCATGATCCATTAAACAAAACATTCTGGGCATACTTTAACACACATTGAAATTCCCCATCATGCATGATACACCCACTATGAGAGTCACACCTCCATGCACTTTATGTGGAAAAAACGACCATGCAACGAATCTATGGTCAACCCTACTAGAGATCAGGAAATTTCTATACACACCAGTTAGTGTCATGCATGCACTCTGAACCGTCACTGGGGGCACTTCCACCTTCAAGAATCCTAAGTCCAAATCATTATGCACTGGAAAAGTGTGCTTGATTTTTTCTTAGTTTGGAAACTAAACACATGATTTCACTGATCTCCCACAATTTTGGAATGCATTCGTGACTATTCATCTCACACAACTAGTGGTGGAACTCATTTCTTCTCAACTAACCAAAACAACTTCCATCAATGTGGCTACCATGGATGTAGTCACACAAATTGTGTCTCCTACTTTACCTGCTCCCAAGACCCCTACATTGCCACAATCACACATTGTTCATGTTGACCATGACATCTAAGAGAATCAGTGCACCTCTTGTGGGAACCACAATGATTCCAAGTCGTAGTAGGCCAACCTCCCCTACACCTACAATTCCCATCCTAACATCAATACTCATGATAACTAGGGGATCACGCCCATGCTGAGAATGTGGTGCTACTTACCACTATACGTTTCAGTTCCCCATATTACGTGTTGAACGAGAATTTCACCTCGAGCATGTGCACCTATAAGACCAATTTCTCCAACTAAGCATATCCCCACAAGAAACATCATTGGATCAAATTTCTCCCACATTAGCAGATATCATTGAAAATGTATCTCCCCAAAAATCAAATTTTGAAAATTTGAAAGACTCAAAGGAGAATCTAGGAACCATGAACTGGTTAGTACAAATTTTGACCCTTACCCACACAAACACATTGAGAATCAAATTGAAGCCCATGGTTTTCAATTTGAATGGAAAAATGTATGACATCACTAGCTCTGCATTAGTAAAATTTGTGCCCAAAACATATATTTTATCGAAAGTTTTGCATAATGGATAATACATAGACAACTCCACTTCCGTGAAATATTTGTTGTATCTTGGTATGTGCAATAATAGTTGAGGAATCCAAAATAGACCATAACTTGGTAAAAAAAACTTATTAAACTTCTTTGGACAAAGGAAGGGGAAAACATCATAGTGGAATCTCAATTGCAATGTGTTTTTTAATGAATTGCCTCTACATATGGCATATAATATTTATCTATCCTTTTAACTCAAGTCCTTTGGAATAAATGCCACAATTTCAATTATACCATCTATGCAACATGCTAACCTTGAAAAATTTGGTATGTTGCATTGCATGTGGCCTAACATTAACCTCTCAAAGGGATTTTAGGTTCTACCTTTTGTTTGTTTCCTAAGTTTATTACTTAATGTAATTCATATGCATAATGTCGACACATGTTACTTTTGAGCTGTAAGTGTCACTATTAGTAGATTTTTTGTTAATCTCTAGATTTCCATAGTACATGATCAACAAAGAACATGGTTAAATGGGTATAATGTTATCTTTTAATTGGAAATTAAACTCCTTAATAAAAACATATATTTTAATTGAAAATTAAATTTTTTCAATTTTAGTTACACCATTCACCCGACATGTTAACATTACAAAAGTTTGTATGATGCATTACATTTGGCTTGACATTATCCTTTGGAAAGGATTCTAGGGTCCGAGTTTTGTTTGTTTCTTAAGTATACCACTTAATGTACTTTAGATGCATAATGCTGGTACGCGTTAATTTTGAGTAGGAGTTTTTGTTCTAGCTTTAATTTTTAAAACAAATAATTAAAAAAAATGGATAAATGATTTTATTGTTATCTTTTAATTGTAAATTAAACTCCTTGCTAAAATAATATGTTTTAATTAAAACATGATTATTTAAGGGTATTTTTTTTAATAAAACTTAATTCTTAAAGGGATATTTTTTTACTAAAGCTTTGTGTGAGGAGCAATATAAAAGTTGAAAAACTTAAAAAAAATAGTTGGAAGGAAAAGATGAAATGAAATTCCAACCCTGCTTAAACCTTTACCCTAACCACGGGGTAGCTATTTTTTCAAATTTTTACCAAGTTCACGCCTCTGCACAAAACCACGGTTTAGGTTTTTAGTTTCAATTGGATGATAAGTTGATATAAATTCCCATGTTCTTTTAGATTTTTTTTTCCAATCAGATTATAGCATTACTAACATAGAAGGAGGTGAAGGTGCAGAGTTTAAATGCGGGAGACTTGATATTTTTGTGACGGAAATTCCCATTGCATTCTTCTCCGAAAGATCCACTTGAGCATGGCAATCTTTTCCCAAATCATTCAAGGTGTCAAGCTTATTCACTCCCATTATCTTGCATTTAGACAAGAGGTAATTTTTTTCAATCTCTACTTATTATACCTGCCTCAGCAGGTATATTGTAATCGATTTCAAGTCAAACTCTTTTGACTTTTGTATTAGTTGGTGTCTTTTGAGGCAGGTTTAAAAAATTAAAATCTGTTTTGCAAAGTATGACTTAGGGATTTGTAAATTTTTTTTTTTAATTTTGTTAAAAAACTATTTTTGTAAACAGCTGATTGGTGGATAGAAGATGATGTAAACTTTGGAATTTGGTATCTGGATTTGAGTTGACATGTGGCAACATGACATCATAATAATAAATGCTGCATGCCCAGCACTCCACTACGTTGTGTCCAAATGGCAGATGGCCACTCCATCGTTTATTTCGGCAATCTTTTCCTTCTGGTTGGAGCTCCGATATGAGTTGGAGCTGTGCAGGAGCGCGGCCTCATACACCTTCACCTTGGGTACCGAATGGAAGTAATAAACAAGATATAGAAACATGCTTTCATGGCATGATACCGACCTTGTCACTCTCCCTCCATCTTTCCCCTTCACTTCCCCGACTTCAACGCGCTCTCCAGAACCTGCCGTGCTCGCTGTGGTCAGCACCTCCACCTTCGGCCCCACTATCCCCACTGCAAACTCTGCCATCCATTCCACCGATGTCACGCATTTCTTTATTTCTCCCTTCACTGCAGGGAGTTCGCATTCTTTGAGGGTATTCACCATCATTCTAACCATGCTAGAGTTCTCTGGAATGCGGAACATTCGCACGAGCTCTGCTAAACTTTGGCTGGGGAGCTTGTCAGCTAGAGATCGAGGCAGGAATGATATCCTGGGCATGTAATCTTTCAGATTAGGCAAAGGGAGACTCGAACCTTGGATCAACAGATTCTCCCGGAAGAACTTCCCTGCCTCCACGCCCGCGCCTGCGCCCATCGCCATCGCGCTGGAATTGGAATTGGAATTAGTGTACGAAGCGAAGGTTATGCCTGTGCCGTTCTTGGCATACTCGTTGAATTGGGTGTCCCTACTGTAGCTGGTGAATTTCATCTGAGGACTGTTGGAATCCTTTCCATATTGCTTAAAATATTCTTGGTTAGGTTGGAACGAACTAGCGTAATGGGTAAAAGTAACAAGAGGAGTATTTGCATCCTTCCCGTATGACTTGAAAACATCTTGCTGTACATTGGCGATGTCTGCATAGCTAGTGAAGGTTTGCAAGGCTCCATTTCCATTTCTCTCGTAGCTTTCAAACTCGTTTCTTGGAATGTTAGCGTCGTCTTCGTATGAAGTAAATTGATCAAGGGGACCATTGCCGCCTTCACTGTAGCCTTTGAAGCTGTTGTTGCCAGCAGTGGAGCTTTGGGAATAGCTAGAGAAACTAGTCAAGATTCCATTGGCGTCCCACCCGTAGGTGACAAAGTCATTGTTTATGGCGTTGGAGTTGTCTACGTAGCTCTTGAAGTTCTGATTCCCCGCATTACTGTCAGTGCCATAGTTTTTAAAATGATGATCAGGAACATTGGTATCGGATCCATAGCTGGAGAAATCGCTATTTCCTAAACTGGCTCCGCTACCATAGGTTGTAAACCCTTCATCTTCAACATTGGTCTGTGGGGCGTAATTTGCAAAGACTTGAGATCGTGCCTTGCCATCTCTCCCATATCTCTTGAAACTGTCCTACACCACATTGTCTCCATCTAAGTAATTTTTGAAACTATCGGTGCTAGAAGTGCCTTTGACCTTGTAGCTTTTGAATTCTTTTCCATGATAGCTCTGGAAATCTGCGTCCCCTGCGACACCTTTCTTGTCTCCCGACATTTTGTTTCTTCGAGTGCAGAGAAGGTCTGCAGCAGTGTAGAAGGATGCAATGTGGTCCGAAAGTGTGTGATTTTTTATGTAGCCAGCAAAGACGGCGAGGGAAGTTGTGTTGAGAGGCGAGGCCTTCTCCAACAAGAAGGGTGGGAGCCTCGCATTTGGCAACATGTGGCACCAGAATCTGAACAACGAGGCCTTGGCCGCAAATGGATGACCTTCGCCATTGCAAGTAAGAATCTGTACACGAAACACCATCATTGTGTTAAAATTGTATAAGAAAAGGTTGAACATGAATACCATACATTAAAAAGATCCAGATCTTGTTCATAAATTAAGGCTGGCCAACAATATGTACTGAGGTTGAATCATCTTATACTTACGGTCACTATGAATATGATGAGAAAGAGCACGGAGATATTGTTCGAATGGGGAATTCGCTTGTTTGCCATCTCCTCAACCTGCGCAGAGCCAACAATGGACGTAAGAGATAATAGTAAGCAAGGCCCATGGTTGATCTCAATGAAACACACAGAAAATATGTTTCCTTCTTTACATGCAACTTGTGAACTGTATATTCCATGATTTAGATTACACAGTTGGATTAGTGGGTGAGGCATGCAAAACCATAGATCCTAAAATCCTAAATCTTGCATACGAACGATCTTCCTTACAAACATGTATTTTTCTCTCAACTCGGTAAGATTCTTAAAGAAAAGCAGCTCAAATCTCAGAATAAGAAAACAACATTTCATGAAGCAAGAGAACTGACCTGCGTGATGAAACAGTTTTCAAGGAATGAAGAGAAGAGAAGCGATGGTAAGCCCTTAAAAAGCGCAAGGGTCAGATCTATTGCAGCTTCAAGGACAATAGTTCTGATGATTATTCTAACAAAATTTAGGTCAATGCGAATAATCAGAGTGGATGTAGCATTTTGCAGACTTACTGTCAACAAGGACAAGGGCAAGGGCAGTAATATGCACAATTGGAAAATAATTTGGAAGTAGTTTTTTTTTTGTTTTTCTTATCAATCATGAGAATTCGTTATATAATTTTAGATTAAATTGCAAATTTTCCTATGGCTTAAGTTGCATTTTGTTTTAGATTATTTTTTTAATTATTGTCACGTCCCGGTCCTGACCCCGTTACATTAGGTGTATATGATGTATATATTGTAAATGATCATGGTGTGGAGCTAAAGGCCAAGGCCCCGCCATTGATCGACTATGCTATGTTTTGGAATTTAAATTATCACCGATGGTATATCGGGGCATGCGGCACATATTAAGTTTCAGCATCATGTACATATGCATCTATAATAAAAATAAACACAACCAGCTACGGTCGCGGCAACTAAATCGAATGGGGCATGATTTTCTAAGGATAAGGGGGGTGAAATATTTAACCTATGGGCCAATGGGGAAAAGCCAAATGTCTATGAGAAAACCCATCAAACTGTCAACTACCTTTCTTGTCTTTTCCCCAAATCATTTATTTCTGCCAGAATGTGGTTGAGTTAGTTATTGCATGGAAGGGGAAGAGTATGGGCAACCAAATTCGAATTGGGCAGAGACCCATTTTTGAAAAACGTGTTCTGACCTCCTTGGCAAGGAAGATGTCCAAAAACGTAGGCCATTCTGCCATACATCCACGTTTTTCACTTTCCTGTCCATTCTCCTTCACGTTGGGGGTTTTTAGCAGCAGCTGGAGTTTTTCCTGTGTGTTTGGATCCCACGTTTTGGCTGTTGGCTTCATTTTTCCCAGGGATTGAAGGTCTTTTTTGTAATGCCAGGGCCTGGGTTGTCTTCCTCACGTTTTTGGAACTGCTGGTGCATTTTTCCATTCACGTTTTTTTTGTGATCTCATGTGTTTTACCATGGTTGGGAAGAGCCATTCACGTTTTTGACTGTCTCAGCGACTATTGGCCTCACGCACAGGATATTTGGGACGTTTTTCCCTGCTGAGAGTTGTGCTCACCGATAAGTACAGGATTGTGTGTTTTCCCCCATGTTGTGAGCCGTTTTTGCTGTTACGTATGGGGCTGTGTAATTCGTTTTTACTGTTCAAGCTGTGTTAGCTAAATTGATTGCTTGAGTGCAATTGTTGGTCTTTGGACTGTGTAAGGAGTAAGGATTTTGGCTTGGTTGCTTGATAAACCTGGTGCTAGAAACCACACAGACAAAACTAGAGGGCTGGCCTTCTTCTCCATCACCCCTGAATAGCACGGGAAGGGAATGCAAGGCCCGAGGGACTGTGTAGCAGAGAATGGACTGATTCCTTGTGTTGGGTGTGTTTGGGTGTCTCAGAGGTCAGGCTAGTTTTGGTGTAGGTGCTCTTGGCTCTGTAATGAGCTCACCAGCTTAACAATTTGCCTTCTCCAGCTCCTCAATGGCCTGATAAACCCAAGTGAGTTGGCTTGGCTGTGTGTTTTTGTGTATCCTAGCTATGTGTAAGCCTGCTAGTTCCCTTATTCCTTAGAGAATCATGCCCAGCTCGGGGGTGGCAGCGTTGCTGAGCGATTGAGGAGCACGCTGGCCTATGGTTGGGTGGAACGTTGCAGCGACGTAGCTGGTTGCAGAGCAAGGCTTTCATAAGATAAGTGTTCTTGTGCATTTTACCTCTACAATTCTATAATTTCTGTTAATGGAAATTGATGAACATGTGAATGAATACTTGTTTAATTGCATGTTGATTCCGCTGTGCAAGGATAAATAATCATAGCTGTGCATAATATACAATTGTAGCTGTGTATGATGATACAAATGCATCTATGTATGATAAACATTCCTGCGTGCATGTTTTTAGTTCAAATTCTCTTTAAGCATTCAGTTTATGAATTTTATTTCAATCTGTACATGTTCAAGAGGCTGTTAGTATGCTTGGTTAATGCCATGGATTGCGTCCTCCTTGCCGGTCGGAGGCATGGGGACGTGACAATAATCCTCGTCAAAATCCAAATTAGGCTATTTTATTTTAGATTATATTGTAATTTTTTATTAATTAAATTGTATTTTAATTATAAAAATGAATTTAAAAATCTTATATAATTTTATTAATTTTTAAAATTGAATTTTTTTATTAATTAAAATGTATATCTATATAGTTTGTGGGTGAATCAAGAGGCCGAATCAAGTTTATAGGAATTGAATGGTTAAGAGATAGTTATGGTTCCAGTGACTTATCAATGTTTAGGAACATCATTCTTCATGTTATCAATTGATCAACTATAAGTTATTGATGATCAAAAAATGGTTAAGAGATAGTTATGATTCGAGTGACTTATCAATGTTTAGCAACATCCTTTCATGTTATCAATTGATCAACTATAAGTTATTGATCATCAAATGGTTGAGATAGTTATGAAATGTAAGGCAATTTAGAAATTTTTTTATTCATCATATTCTTTATCACCCACATTCTTCCCGTTATTATTTATGAACTATTAATTATTTTATATATTCTCTTTTATAATAATTCATTTCAAATGTTAAACAACAAATGAATTTTGTTTAGTCAAATATCTTTATTAAAATTTAAATTATTATAATATAAACTCAACACCTTATATTATATTCCCAAAAAATATTATCAATTTTTAATAAGATTTCATGGAAAACTAGAACTTTTAGAGCCTGGATTGTACACTGTACTGTACACGCCATAAATGTTAGAACATTAAATGTTATGAAGCCAAGTGCCTAGACATGGTCCAAGATTACGACACAATCTGCATTGAAATGTCTAGCTAATGTGCACTCATGTAAGAGTAGAACTCCTAATAAACTCTTCCAATCACCTAATAAACTCTAGCATCTAATAGTTGGGCATCTAGCTAATATACAATTCATATTACATGTTTAGGCTTTCACTATAGATATAATTAGGTTTTCCATTCTTTTTAAAGGAGGTTAGTCTAACTCATAATTAACAATTTCAAAAAAATAAAAAATAATTTAGTTAACATCTGATAAGTACAATTCATGATAGTTGGAAAAAACAAACTTCACTTTAAACTATTTTATTATTAGGTACACCTATTCAATTATTAACTTAAATATACGATGATGCAACTATTAGCTTAACTTACTTTTAATTGAATTGCAATTGCCAATATATTAACTTTTAAATTAACTATTAGATACAACTATTAGCTTCACTCCAATTATTGTACAATTGTTATTTTAGATTAACTCCAATGCTCCTACAACTATTAGCTTAACTTTAACTCTAATCCCCATTATATTGGATAACTATTAAATTATTCCAATAGTGATACAAATATCAAATATTAAATTAAAGTTAGACTCTGGACTTCATCTCTTAGCATGAAAAGTTGGCCTTGATTTCAGTGAAACCATGCACTAAGAACAATTACTTAGGTAATGTGCAGCTTATGTGACACTCAAAGTCCATTTAGGTATTAGATACAACTATTTGTTTAACTCCAATGATGATACCACTATGAGCCTAACTTCAATTATGAACTTAGCAACAATAAATTAAGTGGTTATTATATTA
>LPNX011105031.1:0-30088 GCA_001517045.1 Pseudotsuga menziesii
GATTGGTTCCGGAAGTCTGAGTGGAATACCGAAATCCATTCAGTAACTGAAGGGCTACCTTTCGCAGTTCTCGGAATATCCCTGTATAGGGAATATTGCATTTAAAGGACCAAGTGGTAGATTCACCTTTCTGGACATGTCATGAATGGGGTATCTTAGTTTCCATACTTCTAGGTTTGCGTACCCGGTGTCCCTCCCGGTAGGGGGATACTTTAGCCATTTGACTTTCCTATTTATATTGTCTGACTTGGATTTCATCACCTTGCAGAGGATATACTTAGTTGAGTCATAATACTATTAGTTAGGTGTTTGCATGCTCCCTTACCTCCTCTGGGTCTAGTGAGTCCACCGATTTTTATTTTTTAGGAAACCGACTGCTTATTGGTATTCTGACCACTTTGTTGACACTCCGCCTATTGTAGCACGGAGTTACACTAGGTGTTTTGAGTTGTTTTTTGGCCTGAGTGCCTTATTTTTCAAGCTCTCCTTCTGCACACACGGTTGCATTAGGGTTTTTGAGTTGTTTTTCCGACACCACAACCCACATATTTGAAAACCACTTGTCACCATTGACTCTCCGAGACATTCTCGTCGCCTCAGAGGAGAGCCCCCACAGCACGGTTCACTTGACACCACCCGTCATCACTGTAGATCTCGAGCCTTGTCACTCGACTCCACTCGTCAGCGGCACAGGATCCCGTCACCAGATTCCTAGAACACTCTTTACACTACCCCCACTAGCCCCATGGCTGGCGTGAATCCCAACCCCTCCATTATAGGGACCACCAGTGGTACATCCGCCACTATACCAGTTACTACACCTATCATGGGTATACCCTCCACAGGAGGCCCGTCTACCATTCCCCTCACCGTACCTATTCCCACGGCAGGAATACCCATACCTACTCCATTAATAACTCCTACCACCATAGTTCCCCCACTTGGGGGTCACATCCCTCACATCACCCCTCCACCTGGGGGCATGGGCCCCAACGTGGTCCAACCCACTACTGTGTCACACCCTCCATCCAGTTTTCCCTATATGGCTAGCCTCAACCTACCTGACCTAGCCAGGATAACCAACGACCCCATCCGGCACAACCCTGTGTGGCCCCACATGCCTACCAAACTCCCCTCTGACATCCCTAAGTTTGAGGGTAAGGCAGGTGAGGACCCACAGAACCATATCATGTCTTTCCATCTATGGTGTTCCTCCAATTCCATAGTAGACGACTCCATTCGCCTCCGTTTATTACAGCGCACTTTCACTGGCTCGGCTGCCAAATGGTATATCGAGCAACCCCACGGAACCCACACCACCTTTACATCCCTGGCCTCGACCTTCCTCCAGTTCTTCCAGTTACCTGTTCGCTATGACGCTAGCGTCGAGATCCTTCTATCATGCAGACAGAACACAGCCACCCATATCACAGACCACATCCATGAATGGTGACGACGCCGTAGCCTATGCAAAATCAAGCTAGATGACCGGATCTTCCTCGATTGGTTCCTCAAGTCCCTCCTTCCGCTCATTGCTAAGGATGTGGCAGCCGAACGACCCCAGTCGGAGGAAGAGACTATCCTTAAATCCCAGCAGTTCGATCTCATTTACGCCCAGTCGGGTTATCTTTACACCATCATACCAGACGCCCCTCGAGGCGATCCCCCACATCACGATGCGCCGGGGTCATCCCACGCTGCCGATGGCATCATCGGCCGCCTCTCTTCGCAGCCTCAGCCCTTTTCCATAGCCCGTCCTACTCTTGGACCTGAACTTTCGCGGGCTACATCACAGTCCGGAGCAACCAACTCGTATGCTCACATGCCCCATCAACACCATACCCATGGACCCTCATGTCCACCTCAGTGTTTCGGAAATATGACTTTCGCTTACCCCTCCCCGGTCGCACCTCAGCCATACTATCACCAGCAGGCTGCACCAGCTCTTGCGTCGCCACAATCCCAACCTCATTATTATCAGCCATAGCCAGCCCCTGCGGCAAACCCACAACCCGCTCCACAGCACTATCAACCGCCCCCTCAAGTAGCCGCGCCAGTGCAGCCTCCACCTCCATATTATCCACCGCAGCCCGCTCCCGCACCTGCGCAAACTCAGACTCCACCTACTACCCAAGGGCAGGTTTACGCCCAAGAAAACCCGCCGCAAAACCAGAATAACCAACACAACCAGGGCCAACAAAACCGCGGCAGGGGCCGAAATCGTGGGAACAACCAGCAGACCGAGCAAGCTGGTCAACACCCTAATCCCCCTGCTAATAATAACGCAACCCCTACCAACCAAAACCCCGATCGCCCGCCCAAGCAGGCTAAAAACCCAAACCTACGAACCAACTTCCCTTGTTCTGTTTGCGGGGTCTATGGCCACTACACACACTTTTTTCCACATATGGAGCGAGTTCAACAACTTTTGGCTGCTGATAAGCTACGCCAAGGACAGGCGGCTCCTCAAGCACCACCCAATCCCCCACAACCTCAGTAGCCACCTCTTGTCCTACAAAACCCCTTACCAAACCAAGGCTTAGTGAACACTGAACCATTGGCTCCCCCTCAAGCTACTGCGCCTATCCAACAAATCACTTACGCCGCTCCTGATCAACCCCCGTCTGACTCAGGTACCCACCATCTGTTGATGAGGTCAACCTCCAGACCCGGCGAAACCAATATGGCTCCACCCCGGAAGCACCACCCACCAATAACCCCACTAACGCTCATCCCACCGATCAGCCGTTACGTATACCTCCATCTCCACTAGATGGAGCTCCCAAAGCACCCCGTTTCCCACTTCGCCGTATCAATAACAACCCCAATGCGCGGGCTGCGTCAAACTACAACATAGTAGACGACTTAGCCCAGTCTCCCGCGGCCATGTCTGCGTTAGAAGTCTTAAGAAATTGCCCTTCGCAGCGTAAGACTTTACTCTCAGCCATTGGGGCTATCGATCTGCATGATTCGCAGTTAATGGCATATGATTTGGACCAATCCGAACCCCGCCTGCCCTCCAACTTATCATTTCAAGTTACTGTATCCATCCGTAATTTTGTCGTCCATCGCTGCATTATTGATGAAGGTGCCTCCACATGTGTCATGCCCATCTCCATCTGGCAGAAAATGGGATCCCCCCCTCTCCAACCATCCTCCACTGCGTTGCGAGCCTACGACGGTCGTTCAGCTCAACCACAAGGCTTATTAACCAATGTCCCCGTCCAGCTAGCTGGTAAAATGGTCCTGATAAACATCGAGGTTATCAATGCCCAGCTTGACTACAACCTTCTACTTGGCCGCAGCTACATGTATGCTATGCGGGCAGTTGCTTCTACCGTTTTTTGCATCATGATGTTCCCTCACGAGGGACGCATGGTCAAAGTTGACCAACTCACGTACTACGATCCCAAGGCCGCCGCGACACCCGAAAATGTTCTCCCCATGATTGAACACACTATCTCGGGTGACCCCAACACAGCCGTTTCTTCTATAGGGCCCATGCTCCCCATAGTTGAACAACTTATTCCAGATGCCACCACCTCCTTGGTTTCTTATGTAGGTCCCGGAATTTACTCAGACATACCAATGACCTCCACTTTTCCATCACTCCCACCACCGTCATCTACTACTGAAGTGGCTGACCTATTGACTCTGTCCCACCACACGAGAACCCCTAGTAATCAACCACCGTTGTTGCCTCAACCCCCTTTGGTCCCTAGCCACATTGGTGCCACACCCATACATACCATACCTTTCCTCTTCCCTCCCTCAGAAGTGGTTAGCACCCCAGTCATGGCTACCCTTAGTTTCCCGGGTTTAACCTTAGGATTACCCGTTTGGTATCTTTTGCCTCCAGTTCGCCCGCCGACACCAGACGTCATCCTGCAACCAGTGCAACCCATAGCCACTACTAGTAAACCACCTCCCGGTGTCGCTACCCCGTCAACCCCCACGAAACCATCCCATATTCTTACCAAACCCGCTGGGGGCAGAGGCCCCCAACCTTACACTGCTGTCCCACCTCCTAAGACAGTCCAAAACCCCTCGGTATTCCGTGCCCCTCCCAAATGTGCACTCTGCGATGAGTTGGGCCATGCGACTCACCTATGTCCTCATTTACCAGCATTAAAGGAATACATGCAAATGCTCGACGACGACCCCACTATCCCGGTGGTCCATCTAGAGTCAACCCCTATGCCTCGCGAAAAATCCCTACGCACCAACCACCCATGTGCCTTATGTGATATTTACGGGCATTACTCCCATCACTGTCCTGATCTCCCCGAATACAGAATAGCTCTCTTTGAGATGAACAATCGGGATTTGGAGACGGCAGACCCCACCATTGACGAGATCCTCCCCTCAGATCTGGATCTTGAAACAACCCAACTCCCCATTGTGGAGATCCACCCCCCGGAATCTTCTGCTTCAAAATAGTTCGAGAACATTTATATGTTTTCTTCCATCACCACCCCCTCGACAACCGATCTGACAACCCGAACATTCTACAGTGATGAAGACATTCTTGAGGCTCTCACCGCCCCGGATTATCCCTGGGATGACATGCATCATCGTTCATACTTTCTTCCCGATGAACCATCTTCTAGCACTGCTCCTCAATTTGCAGTGGAATCCAAAGACTTCCTTCCCCTGAAGGTTGACTGGTTCAAGGACCCTATTCCTGCTCCTGACGCCTTCGAAGAGGGTAACATGGCCAACATCTCACCTGTTATCCAAATCGATCTTGCTGCNAGGTTGATTGGTTCAAGGACCCTATTCCTGCTCTTGACGCCTTCGAAGAGGGTAACATGCAGGCCAACATCTCACCTGTTATCCAAATCGATCTTGCTGCCCCCGGGGGCACCCCCGAACTCATCGCTTTAGGGGAATCTTGCACTGAGTAGGAGGTTGACGAGTACAAAGCACTTTTCAAAGAATTCCGTGATGTCTTTGCCTGGTCCTATGCCGAAATGCCTGGCCTCGACCCTACCATTATAGAACACCACATCGACACATGGCCTGATGTACCCCCCGTTCATCAGAAACAGCGTCCCATTCATCTCTAGCTACAGTTTTGGAATCAGCACGACGAGACCGTCACAATGGTCACCTCGTTGCATCATTTTTTCTACGTCAATTTTTCATCCTTTTTTCGACACCACTAGTCGCCTCGGTTTACGCGCCACTTCGGCCGCTCTCCGTTTCTAACAATTGTTATATCACCGGATTCATTTTTCCGAGCGTGTGATGATGCTTGAGATCGTTTCTCGTTTTCACTTGGTACAATTAAAACAGTACGCCCCTACACTTTGCCACCTTGATTAGCGCACCACATCGGCCGCCGTCTGATTGTTCCACACTTTTTACATAAGCCACTCACTCCTGTCATACTGCAAAGGTTTCGCTCTTTTGCCACCATTCAACCACCCTGCAAGGAGGCCCACCAGTGTTCCCCCCCACCATCAGTTCTGATCATCCTAAATATTCCTTAATTGAACACTTCCTCCTTGCTTGACCATTCCAAATACAGAGTCTTCTTATTTGCTTTCAGACTCCTTAAAATTGAAAGCAACCACGAGCATGAACTGTCATGGGCTCACAAAATCCACATGACAGTACCATTCCATCAATTCAGAGTCTTCTTATTTGCTTTCAGACTCCTTAAAATTGAAAGCAACCACGAGCATGAACTATCATGGGCTCGCAAAATCCACATGACATTACCATTCCATCAATACAGAGTCTTCTTCTTTGCTTTCAGACTCCTTAAAATATGAAAGCAACCACGAGCATGTACTGTCATGGGCTCGAAAAATCCACACGACAGTAGAATTTTATATATCCACACTTCTTCTCGTTCCATAACCCATGAAGACGTCCCCCCCACCTCTTGGCATTATGATCAATCCTCTCGGCAGCACCTCCAATCAGGTCGCCTTTGTTCAGAGTATTCTGCAGTCTCCTACCATGTTACCACATCTTGAGTCTCCCTCAGCCCAGTGAACTGTCCAGATCCCTTACAGCTATGATCCCTTTACCACCCATCAGTTTCATGTGCTTCCCGATCATCCCCGCCATCATACTCTGAACAAAGGAAGTTTGAGTCCACCCACTCTACTTGCCCAGTTAGTCCCACCAGTTTATCACTCTTACCATCAGTACTATCACAGTTCGGTTTTGCACCTCGTGCTCCTGTCAAGGAAACATCATTGCCTTGATAGTTGCAGGTCTCCCTCTGTCGACGACAACTCCTCCATTCCATAGGATAGACCTAGAGGCTCCTGCGCCTTGGACCCATCACCATCTGTGGTGAGTGCCTACGAACCATTTTGGGAGGAATCATTATTGCCTCTCCGAATGGTTGTTTCTCACATGTTCGACTTCAGCACCTTATTCGCATCGTTGAGAATCGCGCAGGATATATACCCTTTCCATTCTGTGTCGAAGACCCCAGATTTCCCCCGACTCTGGCACATTGGTGAGTCACTTCGGAACGCCCAGTTATATGTTCCCGTGGATGTCTGGGCTGCGTTGGCGATTGTATTCGGAAGCCATTCAGTTCTATGCTTCTTTGAGTACCCAGTTCAATTCCAGATCAGTGTACCATTACGAGTGTGACCCTTCTCACTCTGATCCAGCAGCGCATCAGTTCCTTCAGAACCACATTCAGTAGCACTACTGTCATTCCTCGGTATCAGTTTGTCAGCTCAGACATGATCAGCTCAGCAGTATGATCCAGATTTGTGTCCCTTCTAGACTCTCATGATATACACAGTTATTTTTATGTATCTTGATACGAGCATGCCCGCCTCGTCCATATATTCAGATTTTTCCTCATCCAGAATTTGAGGACCATTTATATTGCTATGTTATATTCTGAAGCGAGCATGGGAATGCCCGCCTCGTCCATATTATCAGATGATCCCTCATCCATTATTGAGGTTATGTACTTTTCAGTCCTTGCAGGCGGTTCGAGATCGGTGTCCCGGACTTCAGTTGCTTCCTTCTCTTCTCCACACCCCAAGAAAAAACCAAATATGACTCATGATGTCCATCGGCCATACGATGAGCTCCTGCCCTCACACATCAGGGGGCAATCTGTTAACACCCAAAAATGGTTAACTACCTCATCTACCCCATTACATGGCTCATTTGTCCACTTTCCTACCATATCTCCATCAAAAACCCATAAAACCATCTAAAAGGTCACCAAGAAAGCATAAAATGCCTCCAAAAGGCTATAAAATCCTTTTTTCCTCCAAAAATATCCAAAAAGGAATAAAAAATATAAAATAATGAGCAAAAAAGAAGAAACCCTAATAGCTGAAACCCTAAAACAGCTAAAACCCTAAAAAGCTGACCTAAACATGGTTTTATAAATAAGTGATGGAGACCCATTATTCCACATCCATTATCATAAGCATCCTGCCTCTGCCGAAATTATTCTCGAAACCCTAGCTTACCATCAAGCTACTTTCACCATTGAGAACTCTTTTTGGCCCATTTCCACCACCGGAGAAGGAAAAGAAGCAGCTTGGAGCTCGAAGCCACCGACATCGGACCAGCGCAACGGACTCCACCAACCTCCTCATTGGAGGTAACATCAATAAAAATCATTATTCATTCCTTTACAATTTTTGCTCCATGTTATTTACTTTTTACTGCTTTAGCTTCAAGAACGTATTTAGATTAGTCTTTATTTCAGTTTATCTTTATTTAATTCATACACATCATTGAACTGCTACTAAGGATTCCAGATTCCTTAGTAGGTGCTCATTAGCACAAGCTAGGGTGAAAACCCTAGCAACAAGGACCCTAACATTTGTTGACAAAAAATATTTTGGGTTGATGCCTTGTGTACATCGATGAAAATTAATGTAATTTATTTCCATCCATTTATATTGGAAGCATTGTGGAAATGTTGTTTCTTCCCAAGGAATTTTTTTTTGTTTCTATTTCCATTTTAATTGTAAATATATGACAGAGAAATGTGAAGGCTAAGTTTATGAGCACAAAAATATTACTGCTAAGTTTAATAGTATCAATATGGTTTGTTTCTTCCTGAGGCACGTATCAAGTAGTATGGTTATTCTTATGATTATTTGATACTCAAACTTGGTTGATATCTATCGATCATGTGAGGCAGCACACAACCCTAGCCTTTGAAAACTATGGCAAGTCTTTTCATTCAATTTATTTTCAATTTGTAAAAAATGGTTGACCTTGTACTAGGTTAAATCTGTGAAGTATCCAAACTTAAAATTTTGAATAATGTTTTTGAATCATTTTATAAATTGTATTTTAATGACAGGTTATATCTGTCAATTACTTCCAGATTCTTCCTCTTTTCCTTTGTCTAAGTTCTTCTAGGAAAACGAGTTAGGTGTTTCCTTTTCATAATTCAAATTTATCGTTTCTCATCTTTTTATAAAGTTCATTTTGTTTAAGCAGAGTTGATTTGTGAGCTTTTCTCTTGATAATGAGAATTGCACATCTAGAACTCATTTTGAACTGTACAAATTGTATTCTTTTACTTGGTTCATCCAACTATTGCTTATTGTTTCTTTAACATTTTTTTTCTTGTATGCTCTTTGTATATAATTATTTGTAGGTAGATTAAATTTCTTATGTTTGGTTTATGTGATTAAAGTTGGTTAGAACTTAGAACCGATCTTGTATTTTTCCAAAGAAGGGTTTACTTGCTAACTAGGTTCTAACTTCTACATAAGTTCAAGTAACACGGATTTTTACAGATTTAAGGTACCTTGTATATTTTCAGGGACTTTGAATCAACTTGAGAGGAAATCTAAGATCTTGATATCCTTGGCAAGGGTCTTCCTTCAAAATAATATAAAAGTGGGCAGTATCACATTCCAAATATCAGAAAGTATCCGAAATGTCTATTTTCATTTAGATTGTAAGTGCTTGTAAAGTTTTGGTGCATTTTACCTATAGGTTTTAATAGAAGTATTATTAAGGAACGTATAGGTTTAGTCAAAAGAAAGTAGAAGAAAACATGATGGGACAAGGTGGATATGGTGGTTCCAATTTCAATCCTTTGGTTGCTTCTCAAATGAAACATATTGCTACCCAGATAATGCAACATAGTCTTGGGATGCATGCATTTCCTGGGAGGCCACATGCCCCACCTTTGGATGAAGAGCAGCGCTATATGTCTTCAAAGGAAGAAGGTCATTGGCAATGGGAAGGAAATGATCCAAATTGGTCGAATATTCCATGCCACATATATAAATAAGGTAAGATGATAATGTTTCCATGCAGTATTTGTACTGCCCTATTTTTCTTTTAATATTTAGATTTTAAGAAAAAGTTGTTCTGATGGTTGTTGACAATTAATTAAAAATACGAAGAAAAATAGACTGACATGTATTATGTTCTATATCAAATGAATGATAGATCATTATCATCTTTATGCATTCTCCTACTACAACCCAGGTGTAAGCGATGTTGTGTTGTGTTAATGTTTGTGTAAGTCTCATAAACCAAAATTGAAAGAAAGTTGATGTCCATCTTATAGAAAAAAAAATTTAAAGTGACCATTAATAACCATAATGTACAAATGCAGACATAAAATATACGTACATATATACATACATAATACATACACATACATGCTAGCATAGTCCACAGCCCCGAGGTTAGCTCAAGAGGTCACAAGCCAGACTTGAGATCTTCCCCCTTGGTCTGGAAGGGTTTGACTCTCTTGATACCCTTGGGGTTAGGTTATGTAATCAGGCCTGATGATTTCCCATGTTTATCATCCGTGGATCATGAGGAAGTACTGACATATTCCATATTAACCCTCAATATTTTAATTTTTAAGCACCCAGAGGTGTTTTCCCAAGTTTTTTAATCCCTTTGTTTTTTAATGCCTTTCACTGCTTAATAGATCAAGGGTTAAAATGGATCTATCCTAGTTATATATTTTACAATGCTAATTTAGTCATGCTTAATTTATGCAATGGTTAATAACGTTATAGAATGTGCCTACAAATAGTTTAACTTGCATTTTTTGATTTGGGATCAGTTGAAGACTTGCAGTGGTTTCCCAGGAATGCTTTGTTGGTAGAATTCGTCTCTACTCTTTTTGTGAAGCCAAATTTTCTTAACTTTGTTAGAAACCAGAAATGACCTTACTTTGTTTTCAAAATGAACAGCAAAAAGGTTAATCCCCTAGTGCACATATTCATTACTACTCTCTGCTGTATAAATTTGAAAAATATCGAATCCATATATTTGTAGGTCAAGGTCCTTAAGAAAACACATAGTTTTGTCATTAAGAATCCATATGAACACAAATGAGAATGTATAAAACCATCTTACTTCGTAATAGTAATTGTATGCGCTTGAATATCAAATAAGATGTATGAGCTTAACAATACTACTGACACTACAATTTGATATCTTTGACACACAATTTGGTCATTAAGAATCCATATGAACACAAATGAGAATGTATAAAACCATTTACTTCGTAATAGTAATTGTACGCGCTCGAATATCAAATAAGATGGATGAGCTTAACAATACTACTGACACTACAATTTGATTGATATCTTTCGTAGGATAGACAAAAAAAAATTAGTTGTGTTCTTAAACGTTCAAGAAACTTGAAATTAAAACCTTATACTGTATACCGTAATAATGTACACTCGTGCCTATCCATGATAACATATTTTTTATACACCGAGGTATCTTCACCCATAGCAATAAATAGAATTCCAAAAAGAGTTGTTGGGGGAGACAGGTGAATAGCTTGGCAAGCTGTAATATGAATATTATCAGAATAACAGGTTTACACTTTTTTCTTTGGCAAGAATATGATAAGAATGGAATTGTAATAGCATCGATCTAGTTTCTTTGGAACATCAACTAGAGAAATTAATTTTCAATACCAAGAGAAGCTAAGAGCAATGCGATCTCAAAAGGATAAATATCGAGAAGATTTTTTACGCCGAGAAGCACATATGCGACAACAACAGTATCAACAATATAATATAAGTCTGTTTCAACATAGTGTTGGTGGCTCAATGATTGGATACAATGAGAATGCTCATGAAACTTGTGGTCATGGTACTGGTCTTGGAGAAGGTAATCCAAGCTACATGGGAAGTTACGATTCTTACAGGTACAGAGTGCCATACTATAGTAGTGTCGGACATCCATTCAACAGAATTCAGGAATATGAACCAAGGGGACCTTACCCATGGGGTCGAGTGTATGATTCATCCACACACTTTTATTAAAATGTATCCATTACATTAGTACTTATGGAGACTTTCATTTCCTGCATTCCCTTTATCAATTTTGGAAGTGATGAAATGCTTCTAACTGTTGCTTGAATTTTACAGAGTTTCACTGCATCTTTTATTCAATACCCTTGTTATATTTATTTCTCAATACGACCTAATGATCTATGACTATATATATTCCCAACACATTTTTTTATTGTATAACTGCGATATTTCTGTTGTTGAAGACTGTACAAGGTTGTGAAAGATGTTAATTATGATTGTTTCTCTTTTATTACATGGTCTATTTCAGGTTTCTTTCGAAAAATGCAATGCTTTTCATGCAACAAATAAAATTTGATCTAGAATCGAACTTGGTAAATTCATATACACATATTAATGGGACAACATTAACTATAATTTCTAATATTGTAGCCTATTGTTGTGACTATTTGGTTACATTATTTTGTTGGGAGTTTCTAACAACAATTACTTTGTATGTAGGAGAGTGATAGTTTCTCTAGAGATTCATAGGCTAGAGGGAGAGAAGCACAGTTCAGGTTCATATACATTTATCATCTAGACATTTTTCTGTCTTGTTACATTTATCAACATCTTCTTTTAAGCATCTTCTTCTTTCATGGATGACAATACCAATAAAATAGCTGCACCTCTTATCGGTTTTGGTAGCAAGGGATTTTGTCTTCTTTCGGGAGATCCAAATCATCATCCAAGGAGGAGTCACTCGTTTGTTGGGAGAGGTGGTACAAGTGTGACTATTGCTAAGAATCATAATATTGAATATCTAGAGCAGGGGGAATCTTCCAGGGGTAGTTTTCATCCCTCGAGAAGCAAGTAAATATTGCAAAAAAACATCTCCAATATCCCCTAAATTGAGTTCTTCTAATTCATTAAGCTCAAGGAAGACATGTCAAATGCAGAAAAGTCCTATTAGTTTAGGGCAATGGAAATCAGCACAAAACTGCTCTACTGGGTTGGCTTAGTTGCGACCCGATAGTCTAACATGCCAAAGAGGATTTTCCTATAGACCAGGAAGTAGCTATAGGTTGGGCCTATCAAAAGCATCCAACTTGATAGGTTTTGAAAGATAGATGAATTTTTCTTTTCTTCAAGAGGCAACAATTCTTTCCCAAAGCAACCAAATTTTGAGTTTTAATTCAAGTGCAGAAAATCCAGAGCCTGAGGTACCATCTGGAAGAGTTTTGAATGGCGACCAAAATGGTGGTAGCTTGGATGAACTCAATGAAATTAGTAGATTGTCAAATTTAGTGCTGAAGAATGGGAGGCATTCTATTCAAACTGGCATGGAAAATGAGTGGTTCAATCATTTTGGAGTCTGATCTTCTTTGTATCCTATGGAAACTATGCTTATCAATGACTCAGATAGGACACTTATTGATATAGGAACTAGAGATGTTGAGACCGGGCTATGATGACATTTCCCCTGTTGTTGTTGATAGAATGGTTGAAACTCTGAGCGAACCAGTTGGTGCTTCTAACACTAATTCTCTATTTCATTCAAGTGTAAATCAAAATGACTCAAGAGAAAGTAAGTTTGAATTGGAAAGTGGCAGAATTTAGCAATGAATATCCTTCGGGTCAGGGGGGTAGTAAATGTTTCAAGGTCTCTGAGATTTAAGTGTAAGAGTTCCATATCACGAACTGCAATCCAATTCGTTAACCAAAGTTGTTCTCAAGATTTGTATGCAGGTTATGGATTAATAAACATTTATAATGAGAAGTCCTCAATAGAAGCTAGTACAAGTACTGAAAGGAACATTGCCATCAATTCTGGGCATACATTAGTGTCTAAATTCACCACCATCTAGTTTTTCTTCAGATATTGGTCACATGTTAGATAATCCATGGAATGGGATGCCTAATCAAACCAGGAGTACTATTGGTGTACAAGAGTCACATGGAGTGTGAAGGTATGTAGGGTTTATAGGAAATTCCTTCTCTCGGGGTTTCTTTGATGGATCCTATCAAGGGACTCCACGTAATTGTGGGGCTGGTGTAATTCCTTGTGTTCTTTGAATTAATTTTCTAAGTACAGTGCTTCTCCTGGAACAAACCATAGACCTGATATTTTTTCCTTGTGGTTGCTTCTAAAAATAGTTGCAACCAAGGAATTAGATAGCCTCATGTGTTGGGTGACCCAAAGCTTATTATTGATTGGGTAGGTAGTAAATGTCAACTCAAAAATTTAACTATGGGACCTTTTATACAAGGAGTTATGGAGGTAAAGCTTCATTTTGAATACATTTCCTTTCCCACATCTATAGATAATTCAACTCCAACAATTACATAAATTCAAATAGGAGCACATGAAAATAAACATAACATCTTATCTTAGGTGCACCCACAGTTTTGACCAATAATGGACACAATTGAGGCTCTTCCTCCCCTCCATATTATGCATCAGAATTTAAGCATAGATTTGTTTTCATTCATTGTAGCCAAATAAGTCACAAAATGTTCAAATAAAAGAAGATAGTTCCCCATGGATGCTTTTAGACCCATGATTGAGTAAATCGACTAACCCTAGGACAAGAAAAAAATGCCTTGGTAGAATGCTTGGAATTGTAGTAAATTTCTGAAATTCTAATGGAACACATTCTTCATTCTGTTAGATGATTTTATTCCTATAATGATGGTATGTACAATGAGTAAGCCTTAAGGTGATGACATCATTCCAGATATAAACAGGGTAAGCAAATAAATTCTCACTATAATACATCTCATAGGATCTAATGCATGTATTTGTGTAGTACTTTACTTCTATTTTGGTATGGGTATCTCAATGTCATTTAATGTTCTTGTAATTTTATCAAGGGAATAAAGAATTGAAAGTATTGTATCAGGGGTCTGATGGTATTGCATTTTCATTGTGTATAGTGTTATACCTAAATCTCATCATCAGCATTTGATGAGATCCCAAACTTCAATGTTTCCCTCAATCCCAAATTGTGAAGCAAGAATATAGGTCCAGACATCAAATTTATATATGAAAATCTAGCACTGCCTCTACCCTTTAGTCAAAAAGAGGTACCTTCTTCAGCACCGCCTGTAATGCATTGACAGTAAGCAGTGGCACCGCCTTTACCCTTTGATTAAGGTACGGTTCTGCCCTTTCACCACTCTGTCTCAGTGAGGAAGAAGCGGTGCCCTTGGTAAAAAGTGAAAAAAGAGAGGTTCTCACAAAGCTTCTCGAATGAAGGATTCGTTGCACCCTTATCCTTGATCACTAGGGCCATTTGGGCTCGATATCCATCCTTATAGGATCTCCTAGCCACCTCACTCAGCAATTTCTCAACCATCTCTATCCATTCCAAGCCAAATATCCCTGATTATTGTGTGGAGGAGATCACTTCATGAAAGAATGTCCTCATCGTGATGAGATTATAAATTTTTGAAGAGTAACCCCGGCCCAGCAATTCTTACTGATCCTTCTCCCTCTCAACAACAACTGATACACCACATGTCTAATCAGGGAGCCTCCAATTCCACGAAAGAAATCAGAATGATGCCTTTCGAGACCATCAATTTGAGTACTTGTAGTCAATCATATGACAAGGCAATAGAAAAGAAGGACGAAAATCCTTCTTCTAACAAAGTTTCTTCTACTAGTTCTCCACCATCTTCATCTAATGGCCCTCTCATGATCGAAAAACCTAATCTTGATTTAATTTTGTGACCAGCTAAGGCCACCCTCAGGAAGTCTATTTTCAATCCCAATCCCCAAGCTACACAATTTCATAATGTTGTTGAAGATCTAGCTCAGTCACCTTGTGCGATGTCTACCCTTGAGGTACTCCAAAGTTGTCTAACGCAGCGTAAAAACCTGCTAACAGCTTTGTGAGCATTAGACCCAGATAATACCAACTTGATTCATTTCAATGTAGAAAACTATAAATCCAGATTGCCTCACCAACTCGCGTTTCAGATTGCTTCTAAAGTAGTTGGAAGAAAGGTCCATTGGACCGTCCTGGATGAAGGATCTTCGACCTCAGTCTTGTCTATAGCCTATTGGAGAGCCATTGGTTCTCTTGAGGTTATGAAATCTCCTACTACCTTAAAATCTTTTGATGGACAAGGTTTCCATCCCCATGGTCTATTTCCATCACTTTCTGTCGAGCTTGGGAGAAAGACTGTTTCCATTCAGGTGGAAGTGGTTGATTCCCCATTAGATTACAATCTTCTGTTGGGGAGGAATTGGTTTTATGCTATGACTGCTGTCTCTTCGACAGTATTTTTAACTCTCCAATTTCCACATACGGGGAAGATTGTGACTATTGATCAACTTGACTATTGTACGTCGGATGTTACAACCCCTATGGAAAATAACATCCCTATGCTAGGCCAGTCCCCTCCTCCTTATCAGTCAATTCGGATAGGTATGCTAAAAGACTCCACCTTCATGGGTGTGTTTCCTTCAACCCCTCCTAGTACAGAAGTGGTGACAGTAAATATGATTTCCACAACTAGATTTAATACCAAGGGAAAATAAATTGTTGATTCATCCTCCCTTAGCCCACATGAAGCAATGTATGATGATATCCAATAAATTTTCGATGACCATGTTGATGACCTTCATCTCATGGATTCAGATCCTTACCACCTACCTTATTGGTTGTAACACTACTACATTTCGACCAAAAATCCGACAGCCGTATTGTCGGATTTTTGACACTTCCCTGTCGCATGTACGACACTATTGATTTTTTTTAAGCGTCGGAAACTTGTCGTCGGTTAGCTGACACTTACAAACCATCGCTTTTACACTTACAGACGTCGCTTAACCAACACCTATAGGTGTCGCATAAGCGACGGTAACACGCACAGGCGTCACTTAAGCGACACCTACAGGCGTCGCTTAAGCGACGGTTATGTATTTTTTTTTTAAACACATATAACCGTTGCTTAAGCGACGGTTATGTGTGTGTGTTTTTTTTTTTAAATATTGTGTATGATTTTTCAATGATGAAGTTATGGTTCTAGGCTAAGATCCAGGCTAAGATCCAGGCTATGAAGTTATGGTTCTAGGCTATGGTTCTTGTGGAAAAGAGGCTCGGCAAAGGGGGAGTATCATCTTGTTAGTTGGAATTTTTTAACTCAACCAAAGGATGAGGGTGGATGGGGGCTTAAACCCATTCATTTGTTTGGATCCACAATAGAATCCAAGAATGTTTGGAAGCCAATCACTAAGGAGAGCCTCTAGAAACACGTTATTATGAAGCTCACTCACGCAGTGGATCATGTTGGAAAGAAAAAGCATCAAATCAATGTCAAACCATTGGAAAGCTATGGTATCTAATTTCTCTAAATAGGAAGGTTCCCCGCATGGAGGATTGGTCATAGTGTATGTTTTGGTTCAAATGTTATTATGGCCGATGTTGATTTGGTGGTATTCTCCTTGAAGATCTAATACAAGCATTGCATGATAGATGTTTCTTTCAATTGCACCAAGGTGGAGACAAGTTCACAACCATTACATGAAACTGGATTGGTTGACTGCAGATTCTATGCAACTCAATTGATTGACTGAAGATTGCATTCAGAGCAAGTCTTTCAAGCACCCAGCAATTGATGGATCCTCTGCTCCATAGAGAAGGCTACAACAAAACAAGGCTTTAGACACTAAATGCAATCCATATAACTTGCTTTCCCTTAATTTCTGAAGCAAAAAATTGTATAATTCACTATCTACTATGGACTTGTGTCAAATAATTGCTACAATGTAATATAACATCTGTAAGTCATTTTGTACTTGCAGTCAATTATGCATCCCACAATGGCCATGTTGTGCAGCTCATCTGAACCTCACTTGGCCATTGGGCTCACACTGTGCAGGTCCATATGGTCCATATGGTCATGATCTGAGAGTCTGCATATAATGTTTCAAATGAATGCTGGGGGGATAGAATTTTGGTCTCTCCACATCCCACTGCCATGTTGTATGAAGAATTTGAGGTTGGAAATCAATTAGAGAACTATGTCCCAGAGTTGTTATCTTTGTCAAGTTTATGTTGGAGAACGAGCTCTAAAATGGAGATCTTTTCTCCTTATCTCCGTACTTTTGGGGTTCTCTTTAACCAGACCAGCTATCATATCCTTACTGTTGCTTTAAAAACTGAACTTGGGCTTTGGTTTGTTGGAGAGAAGATTTAAAAACAGGAACAAGCTATTTAGAATCATGGGTATATCATGTGGTTAAAATCCCAAATAGAAAACAGTTAAGTCCACAATGTACTAACTGTCATTTTAAAAAAGACTAGAAAGTCCGACAATGACACTGTCCCAATCACTAAAGTTTTAAATGTGGCATTGGGGTTCTATAATGTCTACTGCAAATTTAATATTAACCATTATCATAAATGTTCCTACAACCTTTGTTACTTTTAAAAAAATAGACAACTGACTAATAACACTTGAATATGTAAAAAATTGCAAGACTAAAAAATAAAGTGCAGCCAGACCCCTTAGAGTCTAACTGCCACCATGAGCAGGTTTATCAATAAAAAGGTGAACTAACTGGGCATATCACACTGCAATTTGAAGCATGCATTTTATCAGAGACAAAAAATACTAATAGTCACTAACCTGGTGGTCGAGTCAAAAGAATTCGAGAACAAACAGTGACCAAATTTGACACATATTTGATATACTCTGGCCTCTTGACAAACACATACATGGCATCCAATAGTGCAGTCTTTGTGTTATCCCTATAACAGACAACCAGGTTAAATTGGAAAAAAGAACATAAGAATAAGTTTTGTTTTTTTTAAATACTTCATAATTTGCCACTTTATTCAGAAACTTACACCATACGTGCTTGTTTTTAGAATACACAAGCCAAAAAGGTCTGTCATATTCACAAAAGAGAGCACCACTGGCATTCTTCACTTCATCTAAAAAAACCATGAATGTTTCAACCACAAATGTAGCCAGTGGTATTGTTCTATATTTGACAGTTTATTCCAAACTTACACCGTGCTTGCTTGTTTTTAGTATACACTAACCACAAAAATGGCAAAAAAAGCACCACAGTGCTTCAGCTCATCTAAACAACAATGAATGTATCAACCACAAATGGAACAGAGGAAATTAAATACAGAAACTCTGATTATTTCCTCGAAGAATCTTCTTATCACACTAATTTTCTCTTACACTGCTATAGTCAGCCCTTTCTTAGCCATGCTATCCAGGACATCATTTAGCGCTTGAAACAAGCCTACAATCTGGCATGCAAAATCAGAGAATAAGCATGATTAGAAGTCACGTAGAAACTATGTTTAGAATTCATGTAAATGGTGAGGAATTGTTGAAACTATTGATATGATACAGCTAAGGGTGTTAATTTCTTACTTGCTGGTCCCACTACTGGAGCTATTCTATATCATCCTCAAAGTGTATGACCGCCTCAACCTGTAATGCCAAAGTTATATTGTGAAACGAGGTATCTTTTACCCAAAATTTGAGGGTTATAAACAAAACTAAAATTCCTTTCTCAAATTTCAAAGACAGTGATCATAGAACTTAATCCAGCCAGCAAATCTATCTTACAGGTCAAAGTGGAAATAAGGTAAACAGAAAATAACCCTAGAGAACAAATAACTAAAGAAATAATATGATTTAACATAGAAAAAAAAACCATTTTTTCTTACTAAATAGAACTTTAGTTTGCTTAAATGATTTCTTAAGTGTGAAATTAAAACCCCCACTTCCACCACAGCAATATTGATAAAATGGTGATAAGTTTAAAAGGTTAAACAAATATGGAACCAAGTGACTATCCCTCCATTGGTTGATCATCAAAGAAAAATATAATTTGCATTTTCCAAAGATCAATCCACCAAGCTCAGACCATAATCAAGTTGAATTAAATTGATGCTTCTTTAATAATGACTTCATTTAGGGTTCTTCTGGAGGAAAACAGGCAACAAAATGTGATTACATATCACAAGAGGCATTAAGAACATTAGAGGTAACATTGGAATGCATTCAAATTTCAGATTTCTAAAGAGAACAATTTGTTAAAATGATTTGTAATACAGAGGAAAATGAAAATAACAATCTCTCTTCAATAATGCATCCTACAGAGGAAGGGCACACCATCACTATTGGCCTGAATTGCATCAAAATTAATTTCCTATACATGCCAAGTTGAAGAGTGGAAACTCAGTACCATTTATTGCAAGGGACAAGGTGAATTCAACTTTGGAACCAAAACCAAACAAAAATATCATTTTTTCTTTCTCTTTTCACAGGGAATTCATCTTTGGAACCAAAGAAAAAGATCATTGTTTTCTCTCTTTTTCACAGTGAAACCCAAGGGATGCTTCCAAAAATTGTGCCTCACCTAGGTGGATTTGAACTGGGCACCTGCTGGCACAGATCTAGGAAGTTCTTGAATACAGCTATCGAGCTAGTAGACTCTTACATCATCAAAATCCATGGAAATATGTGAATGTTCTCCCATGAACCACACCTGTGCATTGAGATGAGCCAAAAAGCAATATTAGCCATTAGAGCAGTCACACTTCAAACAAAGGGAATAAAAACATGGTATGGTCTAAAAAGGATCGAGAAAGTGGGTATGTATAGTTGTTCTCTGAGTTGAGGCCCATTTCTATTGTGGAAAATTACATCCTCTAGAAGTTTTTACATATCCCATTAAAGGCCAATTAAGGGCAATATACAAATGCAAATAATTATGTGGTTTAGTAAAGCAAAGCAAGCCCTGCTCTGTTATACCCAAAATTGCCATTTTAACTCAACCCCAATCCAAAACTAGGTCAAATCTAACCAGAACAAGGCAGCATTGGCAGATACTGTGCTACGTTGTTTATAATGCAATTATGTTCTACCATACACCTATATAGTGCTCATTTTCTGAGTAAACTTTCTGGCACCACTGAACCAGGGAAAGAGACAAAGATCAATAAAGTCCATGATGAAAGCAGTCACACTAGAGGAGGTTGAACCTAGAATACTTGTCTGAGTATGGGCATGCACATTATAGCGGTAGCTTTAGAGTCCATTAGAGTGTCAAGTCAAGTTGTGCCATGGACACAGTGCACATGGTAGGGGTAACTTTAGAGTCCATTAGTGTGACAAGTTCATCCTTGGACAAAGGTTTAATTCCAGATGTGATTTCCAGATATGTTTCCAAGTCAGCATGGAATTTATAACAGGTACTACTGTTCCAATTTTAAAGATATTGACCTGGGTACATCTACAAATAATAGTTCAAAAGTGCTCCCAATTTCCAGGGCAACCTCTAAAGTGATAATTTGGTGCCTAGAAATGTAAAACCAATGAAGTTTAGAAAATACGGATATATATAAGAACATCAGCTCATGTTTTGCACCATCCGAAAATCTATGTGCATCTAAGGTTTGATGGATATATCTAATATGATCATCAATAGATGGGCTTTCGATAGTTTAGAGATGCTATATGAGTGTGTTAAGTTGTTAACTTGTGTTCTTAGTTTCAAAATACAATTATCTTATCACATAGGTTTATGATACAACTCAGTAAATGCTTAGTAAATGTAGCAATTTATAAATTGTAGGTCTGAAAGACCTTATCTGCATCGATGTTAAAACCCTAAAAGTAGATATAGCCTTGTAGGGTACAAGAACCTACCAAACATGGGAGTGAAATCTTTTGTTGCTATTTCCCCTTACTACAAAAACATACCACGTAGTTTATCACCGATTCACCACTTAGAAATATTTGTCACGGTTGAAATGTTGAACAGGTGATTGAATATTATTCTTGGAGAACTAGTGCCACGTAGGTGCTGGTTCAGATTGGGCGCATCCTGACCAGTGTTACCAGACTACTGTGTGTACTGTTGACTTGACTCATTGAGGAAGCTTAAGCTGAGTCAACTCTTCTGAGTCTGATTTGGCCTCGAGTCATACTTGTGTTTTGATTTGCTTGTATGATCCAAACTCACAAGAAAAACATGAGTCATATTTACTCATTAAGTCTGATTGGCACTTCGTCTTCTGAGTTAAATTTGGTTGTCTATTAGACAGCAAAAAACACTCATTTTGCTAGGTTTTCTGATCCATTTTCACAAAACACTGGTAGATCTGTCCTGAGTGTCAACTGCCTATTATTCATGGTGTTTTCTTGTATGCAGTATCATATTTGTACTTTGATATGAATTAATGTTGAAACTTTGAGTTACATGGGCAATTTAAGCTTCCTATCAATGAAAAAATCTTCTCGTTCTGAATTTTATTGTGTTTTAAATAATTCCTAAGGAAACTGTTGAGTTTTCCCAAGTCCAAGTCAACTCTTATTCTTCGGCCTCACTGAGTCATTTTTTGAGTCAAGTTTGTGAACTTTGTTCCAGACGTTCCCAGAACCATCCAAGAAAATCTGCCAGACCCCATTTAAGGCAAGAAATGTCTAGGATACATGGGTAACCTCGTCCTCGTCCTCTGGTACAGACCTTTTCAAATGGGGGCATTGCCTGGCAGTCTCCGGTTCCTAGGGATGGAAAATGTAGGGGATGACTCACAGAGGGGTGGACTGGGATGAGTTCTGTCTGCAACATTGCTTCGATGATTAATGTTATTATTACTGAATTTACTGTTGTTAGTGCTGGATTGCAATTGTGACTGCTGAATTTTATGTTGTTTCCTACCCTTCCTATCTTTTTATTTTCAGATTATTTTCTAAGTTCCAGATATCACTGCCTCTTTCAGTGCCATATTTCAAATTAGTCTCAGAACTTGTGACCAGTAGATTGAGTGATGCTCTGACAAGATTTAAATTGGTTGCCACATTGTCTTCTATTTCTATCTTCAACTGAATTGTTTTATATGGTTATGATTTCTGCTATGCTCAAAGTTTCTCTTGGTTAGTTAGGGTGAGTTGGAAATTCTCCCCCTTTTTCCAGCTAGAATCGCTCTATTTATTCATCCATCAAGCAAAGGAGGGCAAGCAAAAGCTATTTGGAAGAGTTTGCATGACATGCCTACATGGAGTACTCAATATCCAACAAGATCATAGCAAGAACCTTATTTGTCAAGTTCATTCAGGGGAGTGTTCTGTAGGTTTGTGTTTAACTATCAACCTTCCACAAATCTGTCAGAATTTTTATCTTAAGTTTCTGGAGAAACTGTCATAAAATTTGTCAATGTTAAAGTGTTCCACAAGTACAAAAATTTAATTTAACAATCTAATTGATGTCTAAGATATGTACACAATCATGGGATTCAGTTTTGGGCTTTGATTAAGAGCTCATTCTGACAAATCTAGAACTTGGCTTTGAATTTGGGTATGATATCTAAGTGAAAGAAATGTGAACATAGAAGACACATAACCAAACGAACAGTAGGCTGTAAAATCCACAGCTGTTTTATCTGAACAAATGAATTATTGATTGATACAACACTAATTGTCTAAAATAAAATTAAAGACTAACATTTTCTACATTCATAACTGAAAAGTTGGGTGCATAAAAACAGGGGTAACTCATATTGTAACAGTTAGTGTAGTAGTTATGCAAATTTCCATTTTGTATTCCATATTTAAAGTTTGATATGTTCTAGCACATCTCATTTAAGTGTGTGCATTGCCTCTTTGACCATTTTTTGGATGTGAGGGTTTAGGGTTTGGTTACTTGGTTTTCTTGTTAAATGGACATATATTCTGGAATTGATCTTATGGAATTTGCATCCACTAGTCTGTGTGTCTTGGAGTATTGAAAAGAGTAAATACCATTTCCCATTAAAATCTACATGGTCAAGTTCTAATTGAGAAGGACAAGGGCTCTACCAGACAAGCAGAGAACATCTGTCCATCCTGGGTGCTATGCCAGCAACCCCCATTATTGATCTTGCACCGTCCTGGCCCAGCAGCATGTAAAATGGTGATTTGGGAAAATATTAGATCATTAAAGCATGTTACACTAGAAATAGTTGTTTACGCTATTACCAGACACTGGATTAATTACCTGAGCCAGATTCGCAGCGTCTCCAAAATGTTGCCGCATTCCTAGCTTAAGGCACGTTAAGGAATCCCTTTGAACATCCTTGATGATATTAATGTTATCTCTCATGGGACCCTCGTTAGCACTCTGAAAATTGTCATTCCTCCCGAGTCCCACCCAAGCCAACTACCACCATATTTCTCTGACAGAATGGCTATACTCGGAACCCCCAAGAAAATTACCACCATTTTCAACCCCTTCTACAAACCAAACCCTTCAATAATCCAATGCCTTGGCTTTTCACAGAACCCTCACCCAAAGGATTCCGATGAATCTTGACATCCAGAGGAAACTGTGCCTTATGATTGCCTGAAAAACTCCAGTCGTTGATGACTTCAATAGGGCATAGGCGCTAAGTGATAAAGACAAATAGAACAAAACCCCAGTTTGGGAGATGACTCCTTAAGACTCAAAATCTGCAAAGGCTACACTGGTTTTATTGTTGAGAAAGTGAAAGATACATTTTCAGGGTGCTTAAATATCCAAGAAGTTTGTGCAAGTCTTCCATCCCTATTTCATTTGGAATTTCTTCTCATGGCTTTTCATTCTTCAAATGCATTTGAAAAAAATCAAAATGGTCCTCTTTTTCTGCATTTTTCTCTCCCCATCTTGTTCCTCTTCCAACTCTTCATCCACACTAATCCTAATAATTTCCAGATATAAACTGGAAGCAAAAAAACATAATAATAATAAATTTCATTCTATGCAACTGAAATGCCATCCTTTGTAGCCATTTTCCCATAACATTTCCAAATTTATGCTGAACTATTGGACAAAGTACTTTGTTTGAAAAAAAAGAGACGAAAATAAAAATATCATCTACATCTCAGTTCCATCATATTCACTTTACCACCGATGCTCCTGATGATTCTAACGAATGACAAGAATCCCCAGATATAAACTGGAAGCAGACAGTAACATACAGTTTCATTCTATGTAACTGAAATGCCATTTATGCATCCATTCCCATTGCATTCCACATATGGAAACTGCATGAAATGTCTGGGAAGAGTTTGCGAATTTTTTTCTCGTAATTTCCAGAAACAGAATTTATGTTTTTGTACTATTTTAATGTTTTTACTCTTTATTTTTAAAGCAGCCAATCTGTACTATTTCAAAAAAAATGTTATTCTTATAGTTCTATGTCAAACAAGTTAGTATGTGATGCATTATTGTAGCTTTTCATTTACACATAAATTATTGTGCTATGTCATTTCCCAGTTTCCTGTAAATTTGAAAGTAGCAATTTTTTAAACCTGTACCATTTCCCAAAGCTGTATGCATGTCTTGGTTCCAGGTGGCAATTGATTTCATGACATGAATTGGCAATGTTTTGTTGTTGAAAGGTTGTGTTTGTCTAATGAACAGTAGAATTTAAAAGAGTATGGACGGTATATGTCCACTCCTCCCAGCCCAAACTGCCTTGCACTAATGTTGTACCACAACTTAATTCTAAAGACTCAAGAGTTAAACCAATCCAACACTGCAGAGATAACACCACAGTTCATGGTTTACCATATGGCAGATGACACAGTGACTCACATTCTGGCTGGCATTATATCGAATGACGGAACACACTCATATGCCGAAGCACTTTGTCCACTTAAAAAGAATCTGATACTGGCCGACAGGGTGGTAGTTCACTGGTGAGGTCAACAGAATGTTAAGCCATCCACTGTGGTATCATTCCTCTTCATGCTCCCAATATTTTCCTATCTGATTTGTTGGAGACTTGGAGAAGGGTCATTTCAGTGAAAGGAGGCAAGCAGGCTTCAGGAAATATTATCAGACTACTGAGCACATCTTCACTCTCCAAACTATCATTGATGAAGATAGGCAGTAGTCTTATAAGGTCTATTGTTGTTTTGTTGACTTCAAGAAGGGATTTGACTCCATCCCCAGGAAATGGTTGCCTGAGAGTTCTTTGTGACATTAGTGTTTCCAATACTTGTCACTGCTATTATAACACTATGAGACAGTAATTGGCCCTTTACAAAACATGCATGATCTCTTTGGATTTATCTGGAGTGCTATTGAAGTCAAGCAGGTGTGCCCCTTCCCCCCCCTCCCCTCGAATTTATTCAAGGTTTTTATTGATGAGGTTGAAGAGTTCCTTGAGAAAAGGGACCTTCCAGAATACAGCTCCCTTGTACACATTGTCCTAATATCCTTGCTTCTCTTCATAAGAGATGTAGTGCTTATAGCCTCCTCTCTTGAGGGGGTCGTATACACAGTTAAAGGCCCTTGCAAGTTTTGTAATTGTCGCCAGCTTGTGGTTAACATTAGTAAGACTAAGGTCATGGTCTTCAATACTACAAAAGATGCAATATCTAGGCTTCTTTTCTTCTTTAGTGGGACCCTTGAGGCCACCATTGCTTACAATTATTTAGGTGTTAAATTTACAAGTTCCACTTGTAATCTGAGATTAGTAAAAACTATTTGCATCTATGTACAAGTTACACATCCCTAGCAATACTTGAGTGTCATTGTTTCCAGATCCCAGTTTAGGGAATTCTGTCTAAGATGCACGTCTTTGACGCATTCATTAAACCCACTGCTCTCTATGGCTTGGAGGTTTAGGAACCCAGCCTTAGGTCAGATGGTTGGGCTTGTGTTCAGAGAATCCATATCATTATACTCCAAATTATAATCTCACCATAAGTGTACTACTCCCAATGCATTGTCAAGGCTAAATTCGTGGTCCGCACCCTTTGAATAAACATTCCCTAGCATAATTTTCTTTGGGATGTTAGCATGCTTTACTAAATTGTGGTAGTTCTAGAGGACCCTGATCCTATACAATTTTGGGGTGCTTAAATATAATATACACCATGGTATTTTCAATTTGCAATCCTTATCATTCTATCGTAGGAAAAAATACCCACCTGAGGGACATTCTATGGTTTTTCTTTAACCTACATTTTTTATATTTCTGGACATTCAAAACCCTAGGTGCATATCGATCAACTGCATACTTTAAAAATACCCACCTAAGGTGCAGATTAACTCAGCTCAGTGAGAACAAGGGTTGAGTTGGCTTGTTGACACTGAATAGATCGGCTCACTATATGACTTGGCCAAGTGGTCAACCCCTAATTTACTGACTCAACCAAGTCAGTGTCAAGAACTTTTTAGTGTCTGACATGACCCCGATTTCAAAAAAAGACATATATTAAAGAAAAAGAGAAAAATAAAATCTAACCCTATCTTACCACTCCAAAAACCTCCCTCACTTCATTTATCAGTGATTGTTTACATGTAAATTGCGAAGGTTTTGAATTTGTCAAGTGTTATGCTCTTTGGTAGCTATCGCAGTTATTAAGGTGTCTTTAGCAGAGTATGATTTGGCTTGTGGTGATAGCCCACTTTTTTGGCCAAATGGCCCAATATGTCATTACTATCTGTATTAATGGGTAGAGAAAGCATTTTCTAAAATTAATGTATTTAAAAATAAAAATAAAAATCTATTAGCAGTCCCCTCAGGTGATTTGAAAGGGGATACGCTTCTAAAAATGTGGTGCAGGCCATCACATTTCATTCTCACTTCAACAATATGGGAAATTATGTACTCTACTACATAAAAACAGAGCAGGAGAGCTCTGCACAGCTCGGTTCTAGAACCCATTGACATGGAGAGGCTGTGAAGCCTTATTACTGTTTATCAACCCTAGATAACAAAGACACATGTGCAGTATTCCTTTAACTGTAGGGAAATAATGGAATCTTCTCCATAAGAACATAGCTCAATTCTAGCACTCACTGAGATGGAGAGAATGTGAGAATCCTTCTAACTGTTTATCAATCCTAGATAACACAGACAAACTGACTTGGAATTAATAGCATGCATTTTTCCAATTTGGGATTATTACAGTGAAGAAAATTTGTCTCACAACAGAAGCTACCCTTCCACTTAAATGCCACGGCTGGGTAAAAGGACCGCTTACAAAGGAAAGGCAGACCACGAGTAGTGAACATATCTCTCAGGAGAGGAGTAATGTTAATGGCTAAAAACAGTACCCCGACTTTGCCAACTAGCCAAAACCTTTCGTGGTTACTGTTGTAAGAAGGTTTTTATTTTTTGGGCTGGTAGAAGACCCTGAGAAAAGGAAGTCTAAGTGACCTCGGCATGAGTAGCCCCAAAGCATTTAAGACTTTGAAAGAGCAGCTCGAAACTTCACAACAAAATTGAGAAAAATAAAGAACAGGGTTACAGATATTAAGCCTTCTCACCTTGTCTCGGTAGAGTTGCTTGAGCTCTGAAACTCGGCCAATACCCTTCTCTACCATTTTTTGCATATTACGAGGCCTAATGTCGGGCACCATTTGGATTTCTACAGTTTCTTTCCCATTTGTACCTCTCCGCCTCTGCAAATGAACTTTGCTACTATGCAGTCTGCCACCACCCACAGCAACATACATATCATCCTCCTCGTCCTCCTCATCCTCGTCTTCTTCTTACTCTTTTGGGGCTTGAGAAGTCTGGCATACTTCTTTGAGGCCATAGGACTCTTCTATTTCAGAGCCTTTGTTACTGGGTTCCGTGTTCGACCCCTTTGCGGCGCAAGTGCAAAGCATGCGAAATGGGCATACCTTTTTGCTGCTACTATTATTAAGGAGAAGAACCCGTGGCTTTAGAAAACTGGTCCTTGGCAAGTGTAAGTACAGGCAGGAACCAGGGGCTTTGAGTTCAGAGGGTTGTTGCCAGAGATATTTCCAGTAGCGATTTCTGCTGTTGAGTAGCTTTGAGCAAGCCAGGATGAAGCCCTGCTGCAACATTTGGGCTGAACGCAAAGTATCTCGCATTGAAGCACAAGGATAACAAACCGACGAATTCGCCAGTTGCTTTTGAGATGATGATGATAATCAGGAAGCAGTGGCGATAGTGGTGGCAGCGGTGAAAAGGGTCGTTAGGCCCGTTGATCGTTGCTTAATGATTTGCATCATTCAGCTTCTTCTCCCTTGATGCTGCTTCTTCTGTAACAAAATTCATGCCTGACTGCGTATCACTAATTTGTCGAACATGAAACGTTTTACACAAGACTCAAGGCGTCGTCGCTTAAGCGACGCTTATATTATATAATGCATGTGTTATTGAAATCCCTTTTTTTCTAGGTAGGGTAGTTTCCACTTACTCAAGGAGCCGTCGCTTAAGCAACGCTTATGAGCCTAGCCGTTGCTTAAGTGACGCTTATGACCACAATTTTAAAAAAAAAAAATTAACTTTGTGATTTTTGGTAGGTTTAAAAGAAAAAATCCACGTTCCGTCTGAAGTAACCATCGGATTTTGGATCAAAATGTAGTAGTGTAACCCTCTCTTCCCACTCTAGATTATCTCACACAAAATTTGCCTTTGGATGAGTCCATCATGGAGATCATGACTAAGAGTGAACCCGTCTGGGAAGATCATCATCGTCGATCTTCTTTTCTTCCAAATGCCACTTCAGTGGGTTTTTACCTTGAATCACTTATCAGCACTGATATTCTCACCCATCCGCATACGGAATCCAAAGGAAATCTATGCAACATTACTAAAACAGCCCCAATTAACATATCAGTCAAACTTGGAACCATTGAGCGTGTTCACGTAGGGAAGAACTGCTCAACAGAAGAAACTAAAGCATATAGAGCATTATTCAAAGAATTCCGAGATATTTTTTCCTGTACTTATGAAGAAATTCCTGGGATAGACCCGCCTATTGTGGTTCATGAAATTAAAACCTATCCCACAGCAAAACCTGTCAGGAAGATATTAACACAAGTCCATCCCCTGAAGGCTACAACTATTAAAGCCGAAGTCAAAAAACTTCTAAAACCAGGATTTATTTATCCTGTACCCCTAACGAAATGGGTATCTAACATTATCCTTGTAAACAAAAAGCAGGGCACCATTAGAGTCTGCATCGATTTGCGAGACCTAAACAAATATTGTCCGAAAGACAATTTCCTGACTCCGCATATCGATCAAATTATCGACAACTATACTGGAAGTGTCATCTTCTCGTTCATGGATGGATTTTCTGGCTATAATCAAATTGAGATATTGCCCGTCGATTAGCACAAAACGGAATTTATATGTCCAAGGGGAAATTTTTCCTATAGGAAGTTACCTTTTGGCCTCAAGAACTCCGTAGCTACATTCCAGCATGCCATGTCCTATGCATTTCACGATATTAAGAACATCATGGAGCTGTACCTTGATGATATCCCAGCGCATTCACAACAATGGGAATACCACCCTCAGCATATTAGAGACATTTTCTTGAGATGTCATCATTATAACATATAGCTCAATCCACATAAATGTGTTTTTTGCATTGATACGGGATGTCTCCTTTTCTTTGTGGTTTCTAAGGATGGCATCCAGATAGATCCACTAAAGATTGCTGCTATATTGTCCCTACCTGCCCCAACAATATTGTTGAACTCCAAGGTTTGCAATGGAAGGAAAACTTTCTCCGCCATTTCGTTTGAAATTTCGCTGAGAAAACGTACGGTTATATGCGTCTCATGAAGAAGAACACTCCATTCTTCTGGGATGACCAAGCCCAATGAGCCTTTGAGAATCTCAAACATGTTCTGACTCATTCACCTGTGATACACCCCCCAGGTTATTCAAAGGAATTTCTCTTGTAGGTTTCTTCCTCCACTACTACCACTGGAATGGTTTTAGCATAGGAAGATCCCAACGGTCAGGAGTGTAGCTAGGGTTTTCACCCTAGCTTGTGCTGATGAGCACCTACTAAGGAATCTGGAATCCTTAGTAGCAGTTCGATTAAACTAAAAATAAACTGGA
>LPNX011105063.1:0-28203 GCA_001517045.1 Pseudotsuga menziesii
ATAAGTTATTTTGAATAAATAAACAAATAAAATAAAACAAAAGTTACTAAGTAAAATCTATATAAATATTATTTTCTAAACTAAATAAATTAATGAAAATTATTTTCTAAACTCAAGTAGGAACTAATAGAAAGTTCCTAGTTATGAAAAACATTATTATATTCTAAGACATATTACATATAAGTAAATCTAAGAGTTATTTTCAAGAAAGTATTAAAATATTAATGTAACTGAAGATAACGAACTGCCCCTTTTCCAATGAAATTTTTTAAAAGCAAGAGCTAAGGGAGGGCGTGGGATTTAATCAATATTTCTGTATGGGATTGGAGAGAATTTCCAAACCTTGTACTTAGAGAATATAGAGCCTAACTTCAAAATACCAACAACCTTATCCTTAGGTGTTCTAGTTTTCTCTTGCATGTTGGAGCCAGCTCGGGGGGGGGCGATTAAGAACCATGAACGGTTCCAGATCAAGGTTGGGAGGAACATGGTAGTTATGATGTCATCCAATTATTGTTATACACCTGAGGCAGCAAAGGCTTCCCCCTCCTCCCAAAGTGCAAATGTTTTTGCACAAACCTCTTCGAAGGGCAATCAGCAGCCAGGCGGGAAGAAGAAGAAAGGCAAAAAGGGAGAGGGAAACCAAAATCAAAACAAGCCAAAGCCCACAAACAATGCTGATGGGGGCAAAAAGGAGAAGAAGAAAATCAAGTTCCCTTGTAAGTTGTGAGTTGTGCCAAGGGGACCATCTTACTCATCTTTGTCCCCTCATGGAACAAGCTCAGAAGCTGTTACAAACGCAACCGCCGGCTGTCCTGAAGGATCCATTTCCCCAAGGGCAGAATTCTGCTTCAGCTTCTACTGTAGCAGGGGGTAGTCAAACTGCTCCTGACCCTAATTATATCAACATGGTCAGATCCTCAACTTTGTTACAAACCAGGAACAAGAACTATGAGAAAGAGACCGATGAGAAGGGAAAAGTTGTAGTTGAATCTTCCAACCCTCTCACTATAGAGAAACCTGCGGAAACAATGCCAAAGATACCCAAAGGTGTCTTAAAGAAGACTTTGCATAACCCAAATGCCCGAGCCGCTTCTAACTACTCAGTAGTTGAAGACTTGGCCCAGACTCCTTGTGCAATGTCAGCTTTAGAGGTGCTACAAAGCTGTCCCGCTCAGCAGAATGCCCCTTTAGCAGCTCTAGGTAGCATGGACTCTTCGAGTCTCTTAGCGAAATTTAATCTCTCTGATGTTAAAATTTTCCTCCCTTATCATGTAGCTTTATCGATAGATGTTGTCCATGGTGGTAAGACCATTGGACGAGCGGTTGCTGATGAGGGAGCCTCTACTTGTGTTATGTCCCTGGCTTGTTGGAAAGCTCTCGGATCCCCAGAGCTGGTCCCATCAACCACTTTACTTACTGCTTTTGATGGAAGGTCTTTCCATCCACATGGTATCCTACCAGCTTTCAAGATTAAGCTGGTTGGCAAAGCAGTCTCTGTTGAAGTCGAAGTGATTGATGCTCCATTGGACTACAATTTTCTTCTGGGTAGGAATTGGACTTATGCAATGTCTGTTGTTGCATCTGTTGTCTTTCATGTCGTGGTATTTCCACATGAGGGCAAGCTGGTCACTGTTGACCAACTTGATTTTACTCGTAAAGGCCACTTAGAGTCTAAAGATTCCACTGTGCCATTGGTTGATCAGGCCAAACTTGCTGCACAGAGCTTGGGGGCTGGACTGTACGCATCATTGATGGGCACATTCGATATTCCAGCTCCAGTCCTTTATCTCGGTTCTACTACTGTTGGGCAGTCCATTGATTCGGTGGTCAATCGGATTGATCCTTGGGTCCTCCCAACCCCTCAAGAACCGGAAGTGCCCTTGTCTGCAGTGGAAGTGGCGTATCAAGATATTACCCAAACCACTGTAGATCCCATTCCAGATCCTCTTACAGCCTCGGATGATCTGGAAGAAGTTTATATGCCTGCATCGGTAGAAAACTCTTTACATTCCATAGATTGCTTAGACACTGTTTTGCCTTCAAATGAAGCTATTCTGGAAGCTATGTGTTCATGTGATAAGATATGTGAGGATCTTCATCACGGATCTTATTTCCTTCCAGAGCTAAGCAAGATAGAAAACCAAGAGTTCCGTGTGAGACTGTTGGATGATGTTGATACACCCGTCAATCCTTTACCTAGGGAAGGAGTGTTTGCCGAGGGGAATATGGCAAACATTTCCGCTACTATACCGATCAACATCTTCGTAAAGCCAGATGTCGTGGAAAATATCTATATAGGTGCAAACTGCTCTCCGGAGGAGATTGCCATTTATACTGCCCTTTTCAAGGAATTCCGCGATATCTTTGCCTGGTCATATGAGGAGATGCCAGGCATTGATCCATCTATTGTTCAACATGAGATCCCAACCTATCTTGATGCTAAGGCGGTTCTGCAAAAATTACGCCCTGTGAACCCGCGTAAAGTGGCGCTTGTGAAGGCAGAGGTAGAAAAGCTGTTGAAAGCAAGTTTTATATATCCCGTTGCTTTGACTAAGTGGGTGTCCAACCCAGTCCCCGTTGATAAAAAGAAAGGGGCTATTCGTGTTTGTACGGACTTTCGAGACCTTAACAAATCCTGTCCCAAGGACAACTACCCTACACCGTTTATCGACCAAATCATAGATGCATGTGCGAGTAGCGAAGTATTTTCGTTTATGGATGGTTTTTCCGGCTACAATCAAATCCAAATCAAACTGGAAGACCAGCATAAAACAGCTTTTATTTTCCCTTGGGGTACATTCACGTATAGAAAAATGCCCTTTGGATTGAAAAATGCAGGGGCAACTTTTCAATGAGCCATGAACTTTGCTTTTCACGATATAAAAGCCATTGTCGATCCTTACCTGGATGATCTGCCTGCCCATTCTCGCAAGAGGATCCAGCATCCACATCATTTACGGTTGATTTTTGAGAGATGCAGGTACTATAAAATTCGCTTGAATCCCCACAAGTGTGTTTTCTGCGTCGAATCAGGTAGATTGCTTGGATTCATTGTCTCTAGTAGGGGCATACAGGTGGATCCGTTAAAAGCCGAGGCCATTGTAAATATGCCTCCTCCTCATTCACTTAGGCAACTTCAGAGTCTACAAGGAAAGTCTAACTTCCTTTGACGTTTTATAGTTAATTATGCCAAGATCACAAAATGTTTCATGCGCCTGCTTAAACAGGACACCCCATTTGTATGGGATGAAACTGTACAACTCGCGTTCGAGGCATTAAAGAAAGCCTTGTTGTCGGCTCCTTTATTACGCCCGCCAGATTACTCTAGGGATTTTTTATTATATCTGGCCGCGTCGGAGTCTACCATTGGGGTAGTGCTAGTTCAGGAGGATAACAAGCTCGTTGAGCATGTTGTCTATTATCTTAGCCACGCTCTGGTTGGGCCTAAGCTTAAGTACTCCCACGTCAAGAAGTTAGTCTTAGCGGCTGTTTATGCTGTACAGAGGTTATGGCACTACATCTTACTGAGGACCACTACTGTAGTGGCGGATGTAAACCCTTTCCAATATGTTTTATCCCGACGCATTGTTGGGGGAAAATTCAACAAGTGGATAGTCATTCTCCAAGAGTTTGACTTGGTTTTCCAATCCACTAAATCCAAAAAGTCCTTATTTTTTGCCGAGCTTATAGCAGAATTCCCTACGGAAGAAGATGTAGTGGTTCAAGATGACTCATTCCCAGATGAGCACATCTTCCTTATATCAACCTATGATCCTTGGTACGGAGATATTCTCATATATCTCCAGACTTTGAAGTATCCTACCGCTTGCTCTAGGGAAGACCGACGCAAGTTACGTCTTCATGCTAAAAACTACCTCATAATCGGAGATACATTATATCGAAGAGGGGTAGATTCTGTCTTGCGCCGCTGCCTTACTCATGAGGAAGCGGATATTGTCCTAAATGATTCCCATAGCGGAGCGTGTGGGGGTCATTTATCTGGGTTAGCAACGGCCCAGAAGATATTACGTGCCGGGTATTTCTGGCCCACCATCTTTAAAGATTGTGTGGAAGCCGTAAAACACTGTCATCCATGTCAGCTGTACATCAGAAAAATGCGGTCACATCCTGCTCCCTTGTTTCCCGTTGTCTCAGTAGGCCCCTTCATGAAGTGGGGGATCAATTATATGACATGCAACCCAGCCTCAGCTGGGGGGCACAAATACATCATTGTCGCTGTCGACTATTTCACAAAATGGGCAGAGGCAATGCCTACTTTCAAAGACAATGGGGAAACGGCAGCTTACTTCGTATTTAATCAGATTATTGCTAGGTTTGGTATTCCCAAAGTGATTGTCACTAACCATGGTAGTAATTTCCAAAATCACATGACGACAGAGCTGACCACCATGCTCGAATTTCGACAAGAACACTCTTCTCCTTATTATCCACAAGCAAATGGTCAGGTTGAGGCTGTAAACAAAACTTTGAAAACTATACTTAAACGTACTATTGATACAGCCCGTTCAAATTGGCACATCATGTTATATCCTACTCTTTGGGCTTATCGAACCAATGTCAAAACTGCTACGGCTTTTTCCCCCTTCCAACTCGTTCACGGGGTGGAAGCTATTATGCTGATTGAATACGAAATCCCATCTTTGCAGATAGCTATTCATGTGCTACCTGACACAACTAAGCTTGAAGAACGGTTGCTCCATTTAGAACATATTGATGAGCAACGTAGAGATGCGTTGAATGCAAATCAAGCTCATAAGAATAGGGTTAAATCTCAATATGATAAAACGGTCAAACCTCGGGTTTTCTCTGAGCAGGAACTTGTCTTGCTCTGGGATCAAGATAAAGAACCCCTGGGGGTAGGAAAATTCAAGGCTATGTGGTTGGGACCCTATGTTGTGTCTAAAGTTTTGAGTAAAGGTGCATATGAATTAGTGGATTATGATGGGAATAAGCTTCCTGAGCCTAGAAATGGGCTCTACTTGAAGAAGTACTATGCCTAGGCTTAGTACTTGTTCTTGTATATTAATGTATGTATTTTTATGTACATTAGGTTGTCAGTTTCATTTTTTATACTATCTGCTGGTTGTTGCATATGTCTTTCGAGATGTATGTAGGTTTTGCTGATGGCGCCAGCTGTCACACTTGTAACCTGGCTTCGGCAGCATGAGTTATCTACTCCCCTTCAGGACAGCTTGTTGCCACAGGTGGCGCTTGTCTAGGTACTGATTCCAATAATGTTGCTGAGTATAGGGCTGTTATTGAGCTCCTATGGGATGCTTTGTCACGAGGCATCACCCAGCTGGAAGTCCGTTTGGATTCTCAGTTGGTTGTTTCCCATCTCAATCGAGCTTACCATGTGCGTAATCCTACATTGTTACGTCAGTTCATGCAAATACGTTTACTGGAAAGACATTTTGAAGTTATTACTTTTAATCACATTCCAAGAAACCAAAATTCATTAACTGATGCATATGCTAATTATGTTTTGGACTGGCATCTCACACACATTCCATAAAATATACAGCAAATATATAAGAAACATTTGTAAATAAACTGACAACCAAAACACAAATATATATATATGTAAATATATGTTCATACATAGGATAGGTTAAGTCTGATCCGTAGATCCCATCATGTACAAAATATACAAAAAGTGGATCAAAATCCATCAAAATGCCTAAAAATAAGCCTGCCCGCCATGGCCACTGGGACCCGGTTGGTCCCCGTGATCTCTGTGCCCCCTGGCTTCCTCAGCCTCTTCGGCTTCGGCAGCCTCCACTACATCTCTATATACACATACTGCTCTGGCTACCCGTCTGAAAAGACGTAGCCGGACCGGTGGAACCCCAACTACTGACTCCTGCATAGCTACAGGGAGATGCTCTATCCGTATAGTGGGTAATCGCTCAGTAAGCCTAGTCAGCTTCTCCTCGAGTACCTGGATCAGCCCAGGATCTCCTCCTGCTACAGGACGTACAAAGGTACGTGGGTGCCCTACAGGGTGGACCGGTCCAATATCTGCATTTTGACACATGAGTAGGGTTAGACTTGTGCATATGTATATATCCTATCATTTGAAAATCCATAAAAATTTGATAATGATAAAAAATAAAAAATGACTTACCCATCTCTCCCCATGCTCCTCCTGGAGGGAGGACTAGGTCCGGATCACCTCGGAAATCTAATCCGGCATATGGAAACTGCTCCAATGCTGGCACCTGCCGTTCCCACCATGTGTAAAAATCGTCATCATACATGCTCTGTACTATGTCTCCTCCTCCCTGAAGGAGGAAGATATCCCCCCACCTGCTCAGCCTCGGTTGACGTGGATGTCTGATCTCTAAGGGTATCGCAGGGCTCATAGCTGGCACCCTCTCAAAGAAGAACGCAACCAATATACTAGCATAGCTAAAGTTCTTCCATCTCCCCCTCCTACAGTTGGGCAATTGCCTCCTCATGATGGGGGCAATCCCTGTACACCAATCAAAGAGTGTTCCTCTAAAGCAGTCCACCGCCACTCTCATCTGAGTCCTGGTGGCATGATGTAGTCCTGCTGACTCTGAAAGTCTAACAATAGTACTGGCCAATACCTGCAGCGTAAAGTCCTGTATGTCTACGATAAGAACGCTACTGCCCTTCTTTTGAGTACCTGGCCTGCAGAATACGTCAACATAGTTCTGGACACTCAAGGGGTCACCACCCCTGCCAGTGCCCTCCAGGTTCACCGGTGCTCCCCGATGTGATAATCCGGTAATGAAATAGATGTCCTCTACAGTAAGCTCCAAATTCTCACCTTGGATGTTGAACATCCCGAGGTCATGGTCCCAATAACTGACCAAGAACTCTAATATGCAGACATTGGCCTGCATGGGTGATGTGTAGAAAAACTTGAATAGCCCACTATTCCGCAATGCTTGGATAGTAGGCGGGCTTTGGAAAGCCGCTTGGTCCATCATCTCATGTTCCCTCTCCCTCCACTCCAGCACCATATTTTCCTGACAAAAAACACATAGTGTGATTCAGTAATTTATCATAAAAATTTAAAAATTTGATCTATTTTTCAAGCTTTTAGCTATGGTGCAGTATGCGCGACTGTCCATTGGGACAGATCGTGAGTCATGCGTGACTTCCCTATGCAGCAACTCGCACATCAAACGCGTATGCGCGGCTTTCCTATGCAGCAACCCGCGTATACAATTTGCCATTTTTTATATTGATGAATTAAATTGAATTGACCATTAATTCTAAAATTTGTTTGGATGAAATTAAAGAGCACAGGGTGTAGATTTACCTGACACTGACGGATCTAAATTCCAGCGGTCCAATTGTCCACAACGAGCGATCAAATTTAGAGGGTAAAACTTTCCTTTTTGGTTCAAAAAGTGCAATGGTGAGAAATGTTTTGTTTTTCAAACTATTTATAGAAAAATTATTTCGTAAAGTGGGTTTTTTCTATAGTTTGAAACGTCAATTGATTAATACCATCCCTTTTTGTGCCTTGGAACAGGTTTACTAACTATTTCAAAGTGTTGATGCTTCGATAGGGTGGTTTTTGCTCTTCCCAACACATGTTGGCAACTTATCACTCCACATTAACCTTAGTATGCAACATTTTGCCATGGACTATGGTATTTTAAGCCATTAGTCCCTTGTCTCTACCATTGTTCTTCCGTGGCTAGGATCCCTATTTTATGAGTATCATCCTTATATGCCTTTGCCATCCTTTGGTACTCATTCCGTCACTGTTTCAGGCCCAGGGGTTTCCTCATAGCTCTTTTTCACGCCAAATAGAGCTTCTTCTAAATCTCTCTTTACAAGCTATCCCTTTATAGGTCTCCCCTCCCTATGGAGTTTCTTTAGGCCCAGGTCTGACTCCTTCAAAATAGACTTGACTGCCGAGTAAACTTGTCCGTTCAGGCTCGTTAAGAATATGTGAATGGGAATCCGCATTGGTGATAGGTTATCTCTTTCTCGGACCATGCGGAATAATACGAGAAAGGATCACTCTCTTTTCTTCGGAATTGAGAAGAGTATTCTCAAGTATAGGTTTATCACTTTTTCGGACCTGAGGGACTAAATTTACGGAAAAGGAACACCCGGTATGAGCTTAGTTTTCTCTTTTTCGTGCTCTGGACCTAAACATGAAAAAGATTCCGAGTGTACTTTGTGTCTTTGTCATGCTCGTTAAACACTTAAGAACAAAGCACCGAGTTTATTGTTGTAAGCCCCATTTCTCGTAACCAAATGGATATTTCTGAGTGATCTTGCTTTCCTTCACACTCATAAAACTCAAGCTATTTTATGTTATTATGGAAGGAGCGTTGGGTAGGTGGTAATTTAACCTTTTTCGGACCTCCCCGACTAAGTATGAAAAAGGTTCACCTTTTCTTCTTCGAAAGTTAAGAGAGTTCTTCTGTGGTTTGTTTTATACTTTTTCGGCCTCAGGAGACTAAATTGGACGAAAAAGGACCCCCTCTGGAGTCTTCTTGGCATTTTCAGACTCTCTAAATATGAAAATACCACATGAGCATGTACTAGTTCAGGCTCATTAAATCCACGGATCAGTGTATCAAGCATTATTTTCCCATCTCTTCAAGCTTGTTAAAAAATGAAGAGGGAACCGAGTTGGCTTTCCTGGACTCGTTAAAACTTAACAGGGAAGGTAAGGAAGAAGTTTTCTCTTGTTTTCAGTAATGGCAGCATGTCATCCTTGAACATAGTACTCTTTGCCTTCCGATATCCATGTTTCAGTATACACTTGTGTCCAGCTATCACTTTGAGTTTTGACTCCTCCTCTTGTCCATTATACCTGGGGAATCTATTAATGTCTCCAACATGACAGATAAGTCTAGTTGTTCTATCTATCCATTGTATGCTGCCTTGGGTCATCTCTGTGTCGTGCTCACTGTTCAAGGATTATACCTAGTGTTTGATCTATCACCTGATCCTATTACTATTATATCTGTTATCCATTTACTTGTGTCTACCTTCTTTTTCCTAGTTCCTAGTCACTCTTGTGGTCCGTTGGAGGATCTATTGCCTTCCCTATCACAGTATGGTTCCGTTTTAGTACCTCTTGATGACGATGACCTAGAGTTTTGACGATAGTACCTCTGGATTCACTTTCATTATTGGTGAACTCCTTTGTTTCAGTTGTCAATTATCATCGATTGGTTGACAAACTGTTGAATCCTTTCCATGTTCGACTTCAGCTTACCCTTATTCACATGGCTTGGATTGTACTGGTTCTTTGGGATCTTTTATGAAGACCTTAGTTCTCCACTCATGAACTAAGTTGCGCAAGACTATGTTCCATTTCTATATCCAGCTTCCAGATCTTTGAAGACTCATCATTATTGTATTGTGGCTTTGATCCACCTTTGTAAATACGTGGTGTTACCTGTATCATATGATGTACTCAAATACTGTAAAGGAGCTAGTGTTCCAGTAAATTGAACATAGAATCCTCAGATATAATTTTGTTTATGACATTACTATGTATTTGTTTCAGGTACTCCTTCTGCTCCACTGGATTTCTGAGTTTCTCCTGAGTTAGTATTATAATTTATTTCGGCCATCGTTCCCCTCTGACCTCACAAATTAGGGGGCATTTGTTATACACCTGATTGGCACCTCTCCGTCCGAGTGCTGACATCCCTCAGGTCGGCACACAAAAGAAAACTTATGGATTGAGGTTTGCCTAGTTTCATTATACCTTGGTTGGTGATGCAATACATTGCCTATATGCCTAGCTGATTACTTTTCCATTTTGAGATTTTGAGTAGCATACGCGACTATATCTATTGGCATCTCGCGCATCATACGCGAGTATCATGTTCAGCAGGTCGCGCATACATATATATGCGGGTTGCACTTGTATAGAGTCGCGTATCATACGCGGGTTGCTCTACTATAGACCCGCGTATGGTTTCCTCAAAATTAATATTTAAAAACACGAGTTAATGGGAGATTAGTTTACTCATTTACCATAATCCCATTAACTGCTACAACCTCCCTAACCTTCGCGAACTGCCTCATTTCATCCATATAAATAGAGGCCTTGGGGAGGGGGTTGGATAATCATACTTGGAGAGCAAAGTTATGTTGGTGGATTGTTTACAGAAATATTTGGAGCAGAGAAACTCAAAATCCTTTGGTGACAGAGGAGTCCTTGTTCAGACATTGGGTTGTAACCTAAACTCTTTCTATTATTGTTAATAAAGATATTACTTCTTCCATATGTGTTTCATATCTTGTGGATTGGTAACTGTTTACATTTCAATATAATATATGATTTGCCTAAACTGCATCTATATATGTGAACCATCTTGTATCTAGAAGAGTGTTTATTGACAGGTGAAGGAGGAACTATCCTGGAGACTTTGTAAGTGGATCAAAGAGGGAGAAGATAGCAAGGATCAACCTTCTTATTTTACAAGTAAGTTCCTGCTACTTTCCTATTTCCTATTCTGTGCTTTTAAAGTCAAATTGTCTGCAAGTGTTAGAGTATGTTGGTAACCCCCCAGACCTAGGTTATTAGGTGAATTATCCTGTACAACAATTACCACTACATAGGTCATAAGCAAACTATTTCCTATTAATTTTGTGTTAAAGTGTGTAGAGTGATAGAGCTATTACAAGCCACGCAACTGTAGGTAATAGGTTACTCTATATGAGATTTTTATTTATGCTCTTAAATATTTTATAGGTCGATAATTACAGTTATCAAGGTTTATATTCAAAGATAGAAATTATCCTTCATAAACTTGATAAAACCTTTACTTCTGTGGCTCCATTGACAGAATTATTTAGTCAGGGTTCCTTGGGTTTGACTTAAGGACATTTTTAGGGATAGGATAATTTTTAACCATTTAAAATATAGGACAGAGTCGTTTCAATAAAAAATCCCTCTAGCCAAGAAAGCTCGTGTTGGAGCTATGTATTATAAATCTAGAACAAAAACTTAGCATGATTTACAAGTCATCCATGTAGGTTTTACAAATTTAGACAAAAAAAAACTATCATTTAAATAAAATTTTACATGCCAACGATAAAAATGATAGAGAACCCTATGCCATTCATGACATATTGAATCCCTTAGAGTTCCAAATCTACTGTATCAAATGTTTCCAAAATTTCAAATATGACCCATAAAACTATGCATAATGCTGGCTGAAAGCCATTGTTAAATATTTTAAAAGGAAATAGATATTACATAAACCATCAGATAAGCTTACCCAAGGTATCACGATACCCCTCCTATCAATAATCGAATATGTGGTTCATGACTATGTGTATTTGTTTATCCTGTTTATTGATTTTTTTTAATGAGTAGTTTAATTGGTAACATGGATGTTTGTAGTTTGTTTATTTATTTTGTTTAGTGCTTTCGTTGGATGGTCTTCCCATCATTTACTAGTTCTTTTAAATATTGATAAGCAACGAATGCTGCACAAAATTTATATAGTAAGTTTAGGGTGTTTTATGATATTTAATAATATAATGAGTTTTGGTTTCCAAGGGACACGATCCCTCATTCGTGACTCTTGTTTTAATAATTTTTTTAATGAATAAATTTATTTGATAATGGTTACTATTTTTACTTCTGGTTTTATGAATATGTGGGATAAAGTTATACATGTACTATGTTTATAGGGTTTATATTTATAGTTCAAATACTACTTTCTATAGTTGTAAAAGATGTGGTTTCTAGATTTTATCAGAACTAAAGGTTGGGTATGGAATAAACCCTAACATATAAGCAAAATTTTGAAACTAGTTGAATATACAGCTGATAGGAAATTTACCCTAGAATCTATATAAGGATTAAAACTGAGATTCTAGTTTAGCTACTAAAACAACCCTGAACATTTATTCAAAGTGATGAAGAGTAAAATTACATATCCTAATATAAAACATCATGGCTATAATTACATCTTGTAAGAATAATTAAAATAGCTAGAAAATGTAGAAACCTCTTACCTACAACTATGCAAATTGTAATGGCTAAAGGGATCTGCACACTTAAACACCCAAAATTAATAAAACACTTGTTATCTCTCACCTTATGAATGTTAACCAGATAAATTTGGAACTACCACATTCGTTCCAACCATGACCCAGAACTGTTCCTCGTTCTAATTCGGATTCCCCCGAGCTGGATCCAACATATAGGTGATCTGGAACTCCTAAAGGTGAGGATGCTCCTATTTTTAAATCAGGATCTATACAAGAATGCTTCGTTTTGAAAGATTCTCTCCAATCTATTCAGGAATAATAAATCATATCCATAAGCCTTATGATGGCTTGGGTCTTATAGAAAATATTTTAGGAAATGATAGTTGGTTAAAACTTTTTTTGAATAAAAAATTCGTTCTTTTCTAAAAGTAATCTCTGATTTTATTTATATAGAACTAATAGTTATTTTGTTTAGTGCGAAACTTTTTTACTAGTTCCTATTTGAAATTTAGAATAGAATATTTATTTAAATATTTTAGTTTTATAATAACTACAGAGACTCTAACTTATTATAATAATTAGCTTTATAGATATACAAACTATACCTACTATCCTTAATATTTATTCATGCATCATATATCATAGTTTATTTATTTTGATGCTTCTCTTAGTTTACATTATTTCTTTTATCAAGGCCTCCAGTGGGTTTGGTCGGTCAACTAGGTTAGGTAGCTCTAGAAAATCCTTGCATGTTGGATTACCTTGTATTTTGTGGTAGGCCTTCTAGTCCTTTATGAGAAGTAGATTTTAAATTTCATTTAATCAACTTTAAATAAGTATGATGGGCGTCGATGCTATTCAGAGTCGTTCTAAATCAAAACACTTAACTTCAGTAACCCTTATTGCTATTCAGATCCTATGCTCAACACTATTAATTGGGCATTACACTAGTGCAATTACAGATCCTCTCTCTCAACACTAATACTAGGATGTACTTGTATAATACATCGAGGGATACAATTCCCAAAGATACGATGCTCTAGAGGTTATGCTCAACATCAATTTGGAGTGCTCCAGGGCTTATTCCCAACACTTCCAATCATATAACTCATGTGCTCCAGAGGTTCTGCTCAACACATAATATCATAACTCATGTGCTCCAAAGCTTATGCTCAACATAAAATCTCACAACTCATGTCCTCCAAGGCTTATACCCAACATATCATAGAACTCAATCATGCATTCAATCTTCTGCACAATACACCACAATAATCATCATAGTATATATAGGTCTAATCACATTATAATAAATCAAGTACATTAGGGCCTATTCCTAGTACCAGGACAATATTCTTTCTCCATTGGGGTTTATTCCCAACATATATAATTATACATAAGACAATAAACATGTATATTGGCATACACCAAATATATATATGGAGGATCTTTCTCTTGAGGTTTCTAAAATTGGGAAGGATTGTTGAAGTTATTTATTCCAGATAAATAGTGTTTGAAGCAAGTAGACATTATAGGATGTTTGTGTCATGGTCCCTCCCAGCGCTCGTCGCTTCTGCGACCAGTCTGGTCATGCAGAACTTCCCAGAGGGAGACTTGATGGCTTGGTCTCTCAAGCGCTCTCTAGAAGACAACGCCTTATCTCATCGAAAGTGTTGCAATTAGAATAATTCAAGTTATCTTATGAAATTTAGTTAATGCCCTGCTACACTTAACCAAAAGACAACAAGTATATATGGTGGGGTTTGCAACCATAGATACTCAAAAGCGTTTTCTATTAAATCAATGGGAGAGCCCTTAACTCCGCTAATACTCTCAGTGTGCACCTCACAGGCTAAAATGCACCTATCTACAAAGAAGAAAAAAATAAAAAAATCCAACCCATTAGGGTCTCTAGCTATTAGTGATAGTGTCTTCCCTAACTAGCGTACCCAACAACAAAGTCACATGAAAACTGTGGAAATAAGAGCGTCTTTGCTAGTGTGCCTTTCCACTTTCCTTCATACTGCAACTTGGTCTGCTAATGACTCTATATTATCACGTCTTGGATGCCTCCTAGCTTTTATATTCCTTGATCCATTCATTAGCACTATAGGATGTGATTTTATATGGGAGCACTCTTGGCATGGATAAGACACATGCCCCCTTAACTTGTGGTCCACTCCTCCACTAGGTCCACATACCGTCACCTTTGTCGGTGCTCTAAACGAGCGCTTTGTTGTGTGCTAGAACTAACTCTTGTCGGGTCTACGTCTTTTCGCCGCACCCACGAAGTGCACTCTTGGTGGGGTGCTCCACCCCTACGTGCATTTTCTTATCATCCTGGCATCGTGACGTTCCATCGGCGTGCCTCCTCCATGCACTCACACACTTCAAGCATGTCTCCTGTCCACGTCTCCGTTGAGTTCCTTCTAGTTGCGTCCTTCCTTGGAATGGGTGGGTGTGCCCATACCCACTTCTATCAAGTGTGTCTTCTGGTCCTCCGGGCGTTTCTCCTTAGTAGTCTACATTGAGTGTGCTTGGCATTTCTGAAGGGTTTGTGCATGGCGTCCTAGCCAACGCATCTTCATGTGGCACCACACAATCTTGCGCCTTGGTCCTCTCCACTAGATAAGTGTATTCCAATGTTGGGATCATGTCATCAAGGTTAGCACATCCCTTTCATCCCAATTTTCTCGTCCGCTTGCTTGGGCAAGGTGTCACCTTGTGCCATCTCTCCAAGCGAATGTCTTGTTAGCACACTATCATGTTGAGCCCCTCAGCAAACTCACTTGGGAAGGAGCACTAAGATCCCTTGGGTGTGGGAAGAAGGAATTTTGAAGTCTTCTAAGGCCCAAGTCCATGACATCCTCCCTTACTCAAAAAAAATTTCGACCTCGGCAAGGTATCTCCTAGTGTCCTGTCGTGGAAACCTATTGGAACTGTCATCGCAACTTGTTAGAACCTATTAACTTCCAATGAAGTTTCTTGCCTACTATACTTTTCCCCACCTGTGTGCAACAGGTACTCCATGTTTCTTCCTACATCCGTTCATTAAATCCCTTGTGAGCGTGTTAGTTGGGCAGATAATCCAGTGATCTCATTTTACATCATAAGACTAACGTCTTCATTCTGAACATATATTTCCTGGTGCTCTTTGATGTCTTTCAAGAAAGCATCATAATTCAAAACTTCACCATTTTGTTCGAGATTTATGTCTTCTAGGACACCTCTACATGGTGCCCAAGGTCTTACCACAATTGCCAATAGTAGCAAGCGTAAGAGTCTCTAGATCAAGTGAGAAGAAGAGATGGTCGATGCCACATGACACCTTCCCCTATGTCTTCTTTGCATAGGTACCTGAGCGCCATGGCTACTGCAGTGTCACTAAAACCAAACTCTCCCAACCGAGTCAAGTCCATATACAACCCTACACTATCATATGTGAAGCCCTCACCTTTGATGCCTCCTTGCAACTGTCCGGTGAGACTACCAAAGACTCTTCTCTAGACTTGTTCGATGCAATTTCTTCTTAGCTTTCTTCCTCACATTATTACTCAACCCTTCAACTCGATCGTTTGTCTCCATGCAAATCTCTAACCTGCCCAAATTCGTTATCACTCCTTTTTGTGCTTGTGCCTACGGTTCACCAATAGCAATCGTTTCATTAGATCCCCATTCTCGCAAAAAATTGGTCACCAAAAATGAAAGGAATGTCTCTGTTTCACTTTGATGACAACCCACTTGTGTCAACTTCTCCCTCATCAACTGCAATTATGAGATCCCAATCACATGAACAAAAAACTCCACTGTGTCCGCTGCATCACATAACGGACAATCTTCACTAGTGTTTCCATCAAAATGAGTGGTCCCTTCTTTTTTTTGGTTCAACATCTCCACGTGCTTCACCTCGTCAAGTTTCAACTTCTCCTTCGCATCGTTTTATTTGATGCGCAAGGAATAAACAATGTGTCTGACTAACTTCGTCGATAAAGTTCTTTTTGTAGAACGCCCAACCTCCTCAACATCACTTTTCTTGTCCTATTTTTCCAGAGTGTTTGGCTTCCGCATGCCGTACTCAACCAAGTTTCTAGAATTGCAAGGGTCTTCAAAGAATTGAACCAAATACATCCTTGGCCAACATCCCAGCTTGCTCTTTGTCATCAAAAGAAAACTCCATGCCCCGGATTCTTCCAAGAACAACAAGAATCCTTTGTATGGAACCGACACTCCTCGAGCTAACCATAGGAATTCGTCTTCAGGGAAAACCAAGTGATCATCTAGTGAAATGACTTCCAAGTCAATTTCACTTGCCACCTTCCAACTATAAGAGGAGTTGCATTTACTCTTCCCTTCACTCTCTTCATATTTGATTTCACCACCTTGAACCGTGCTTGGCTTGCTTCTAGCTAACTATGAAGCGATGACGTTGTTTTTCATCTCACCAAACTATGAGTAGCACATGTATCAATAAGTGCAAAAAATATAAGGCCACTCACCATCGCTTCCACAAAACTCAAGCTTTGTGGGTTATCTTCTTGACTTCCCTTTACTTCTCCAATGCAAGCTTGCACTGTCGGAATTGCTTTAGTGATCTCATTGGATGGATGAGGTTCCTCCTACACCTTCATCATTGTTTACCTTCATATTGTGTCTTTTTGACCCAAGGCTTATCTCACAGGGAAGTTCCTTGCAAAATGGCCATGTGTACAAATGAAGTAGGATATATGTTTCTTCTTAAGCACTTCAGGTTGGTTTTGACCAACACCCTTATGAGCATCCTCCTTCCCTTCCATCTCTATTTTTTGATATGTCGTCAACCGAAGCGTCGCCATTTTTTGCTGCAGAACCAAGTCTTGGAATGCTTTGTCCATTCCCTCCTTGATATTTTCCCATCACTTATTCATCATCCTTAACATGTTCTCCTTCAACTCCGGATCCTTTTATGTGGATCCATATTTTGCACATATTTCCATCTTAGTTATCCAATGAAGTTTCAATTTTCTAGAGAGAACTTCAATGGTACCCCATCCAGAGTTCACCATTTTTCTTAGCACACTTCGTCTAGTGATGCTCTCCTCAACATATCACTTCTGCACATTTAGTGCACTTGCAAGTAGCTAATACGCCCTCTTGCAAGTGTGGCATGCTTTCTCAACATTCGAAACCCCTCCAAACGCACCCCTGTTCTAGACGAGCACTCTAGCGCACTTGGCACTTTTGGCGCACTCAGTGCACTTAGCGCTCTGGGCTCTCTTAGCGCACCTTTCTATGGAGCCTGCACTTCTCGACACGTTTCTGCTAACGCTACCCCTTTTTGACGCACACTTTCGTTTACTGAAGCGCAACCCTAACTGGCTCACTTCATTTTTCGCAATGCTTCTGTCAATAGTGCTCTATCTCTTCTAAGCGCTCATTTAATAGCACATCTATTCTAAGTGCTTGTTTAACACACGTTCGATGATGGAGCGTGCCTATAATAAGTGTGCATTCTTGTGGATGCTTGCGCTCGCTTATGCAGAGCGCTTCTCTCCATGGAGTGCACTGTCGACCGATGTGAACTCTTCCTGCGGAGCGCTACTGCTCGGGCGTGCTATTGCAGCGCAATGTAGGCACGTTTTGCTGATGTGCTTCCCTTTAGCGCACTGACTGTTGTGCATTTTCCGTCATGCTTCTATCTCCTCCACGAAGCAACCTATGAATTGTAGCTTCGCCTTGGCAACCTAATCCCTTCTCCGAAACGACATTTCGTCTTGGCATCAATGTCTACTCAATGTTTCCGCATAGCTAAGATCTGACACCACCTTTCACTGGACCGCCTGACGCTTGTCACTTCTACGACCAGGATGGTCGTATGACACTTCCCGAAGGGTGACTTGATGTCTTGGTCACTCAAGTACTCGTCAACACATTACGCCTTATCTAAGCAGAAGTGTAACACTTAGAATAATTCAAGTTATCTTATGCAATTTAGTTAACGCCCAACTACATTTAACCAAAATATAACAATAATTTATGGTGGGGTTTCTAAGAGTAGAGCCCCAGAAACGTTTTCTATTAAGTCAATGGGAGAGCCCTTAACTCGGCTAATACTCCTGGCGTGCACCTCGTATGATGAAATGCACCTCTGTACAAAGAAGATAAAAACAGACAAAGCCAAGTTTTTGGGGTCTCTAGGTATCTGTGCTAGCGTCTACTGCAGGTAGCCCACCCAACAATGAATTCACCGAAAAACTGAAGAAAGAAGAGTGTCTCTGCTAACGCCCCTTGCCAATTCCCTTTATGATGCAACTTGGTATGTTGCTGACTCTGCTATATCACCTTTTGGATTCCTCCATGATTTTATATTCCTAGATGTCTTCCTTAACACTCTAGGATGTACTCTTATATGGGAGCTCTCTTGGCCTAACAAAGGGGCACGCCCCCTTAACTTGCACTCCACTCCTCCTCTAGGTCCACATGTTGTCACCTTTGTCAATGCTCTAAACGAGCGCTTTGTTATGTGCTGGCGCTAGCGCCTGTCGGGTACACATATTGTCATCGCGCCAACCAAGTACACTCTTGCTGGGGCAATCCACCCCTTCATGCATCTTCCTAGTGTCCCGGAATCGCGACATGCCTCCTCCACCTGCTCGTGCGCTTAAATCATGTCTTCGGTCCGCGTCACTGTTGGCGTTCCTTCTAGCCGTGTCCTTCCTTAGCATGGGCAGGCATGCCCATGCCCACTTCTGTCAAGTGCGTCTTCTAGTCCATTGAGCGCTGCTCCTTACCTCTCTACCTTCAATGCACTTGGAACTTCTCAAGGGCGTGCACATGGCATCCTAGCCAGCGCATCTTCATGTGGCACCACATCATCTTGTGCCCTGGTCCTCTCCGTCGGCTGAGTGTGGTCCAATTTTGGGAGCACAACATCAAGGTTAGTGCGTCCCATTCATACCATTTTGCTCGAACCCACCCAAGCTAGCTCACTTGGGCAGGAGCACTAAGCTCCCTTGGGTGTGGGATTAAGGAACTTTGAAGTGTGCTAAGGCCCGAGGTTGTGACAGTTTAATAGTGAAAGTTTTTTTTTTCCTTCCGATACTATAGTTACCAACCAATACCAAATTCTCACTCTTTGACAAACTAGTGATCCACGTATTTGGTTATCATTTTTGTGAAGATTCCATCTCTAAGATAATTATATCAAACCTTATTTTTCCAAATATTATTGTGGTGAATATATTTTAAATATGGAGTACTTTCATTACATATGAAGTGGATATTTCTCTGAAGGTTTGTGAATTTTGTAAACATTGTTGAACCACAATATATTTTAAATATGGAGTACTTTCATTATATATGAAGTGGATATTTCTCTGAAGGTTTGTGAATTTTGTAAACATTGTTGAAGTTCTTTATCCTAGTTTGACGCAAATACACATTATAGGAAGTCTGTACAGTCAAAGGTTGTTTTTCGATATATTTCTATATCATAACTTATGACCATGAACTTGTACATGTGCAAGGTCTCCAAATTCTCTCGGATGCTAGTAATTTTTCAAATATCTGATTTTCTTTTAGTCTCCATCCTCAAAACATATTCGTTTTGGATTTTAATTTTCAGCTTAGTAAGGGAATGACAATATTTTCCTACATCCCAATGCAGAGAAATGAGATCAAGAGCTTTATTTTTGTCTCATGAATCCCAATAGGGATGTTAAATATAGTGCATAGGTACAAGTTCATGGCCACAAGTTATGAGATAGAAATATATAAAAAAACACATTTTCACTATACATACCTCCTATAATGTGTATTTGAGATGTCACAATATATGTTGTTGTGACTTCTCCTTATATAGTGATGATAAAAATACATGGAACACACATGACAATATACCTTAAGAGAAAAAATATTATTGTCCTTGGTCTTCTTGGTCGTGTGGGTAAAGGGGGTTCTTTCCCCATCTTTATGGTACACCTTGGTCTTATGGGTATGGGGGTTTCCTTACCACCTTGTTGTGACGCTTAGTTGACTTATGGTCCTTTCTCTCCTACCACCCTTGTTGTATGTGGTACCATGAACACCTTTGGTATGATGACTTAACCTTATTGTTTCTATTTTATATGACCTCTTGATTGCTAGTACCCTATCCTAAGTCAACCTAATATTATTTTATTTTATATTTGGTAACAACTTTAAATATAGGGGTTAGTGGATTAACCCTTCCACAAAGGCTTGCTAAGATTATAAATTCAAGTCTTGAATCTAATTTTTGAGAGTGTGTTAACAAGAGAAATTTGAAGATATGGTCTTTCACCTATCTAGGGTTTGTTGTTTGTTGTTGTTGTTGTTATGAATAAGGTGTGTCAATTTTGTCAAAATGTTAAGCGTTTCATTGACATGTGTTGATCTTCCTTGAGATGGGCATAATATTTTCTAGGATGATGTTTCTAATAGAATCCCTTCTTGGAGAGGTCGTGACTAATTGACACCTTTCTCATAAGGGTCATGACTAATAGAATCCCCTTAGGGCTGGCTCATGACTAATCTAAACCCATTAGGGATGAACCATGATTAGGTTTCTAGTTGGGCCATGATTGTGTGAAACCCTTCTTGAGTTGGGTAGTGACTCGATAAAACCATTCTTGGGTAGGTCGTGACTCATTGACCTTACTTAATTGAACCATGAACTATTGATTCTTTCTCTAGAATTTCATGACTATTAATGACTTTTTGAGCCCTCTTGAACAAGTCATGACTTTTTTGAGACTTCTTAGATTGGCTTGTGATCAGTGTTGGATGCCCAGACTTAGGATGTGACCCTTCTACTCTTTATTAGAGAAAGTCCCGACCCTTGGGATTTGGGGTTGTTCGGACTTGATCTATAACTCTTGGATGCCTCTTGTGTCGGGATGCAACCTTTTGTGTGTTCATTGAACTTGAGTTGTGACCTCGATGAGGTGTTTGGATAGAGCTCTGATTCTTATGGGCTGTTAGGACTCTCACTTGACCTTGTTGGGTTGCTAAGATCTGAGATTTGACTTGTGTTAATCTTTTTGAACTCGTTGTGATCCTGCTGGTGCCTAGTGTGTTTGGGGATGAGTATCATTGTTGGTGTTTTCACACTTAGTGCTGAGTCACATTGACTGCTATAGTACATGCCTAACCTTATTCCTAAGCTTTTCTCTCTCAAGGTATGTCAATTGTTTCATTGTTGATCTTGCCCTTTTCAGTGACAAGATTTAGTCCTGAAATAGTATTTCAGTAGATTGAAGATTCAAACTAGATATGGACCAACTTTAACACAGTGACTATTGTAGTGTTAAAGTTGAAAGAGATGAAAGTTATGCTTTCTAAATTTATCTTGCCTTGCTACAACTGTACCATTTTTTTGGTTGAGTATCTATGTTGGGGTTTTCACACTTAGTGATTGAGTCATATTGACTACTAGTGTATGTCCCAAACCTTATTCCTAACATTTTCTCTCTCAAGGTATCTCAATTGTTTCATTGTTGATCTTTTCCTTTCAGTGACAAGATTCGACGTTAAAACTATCTGAGTATACAAACCTGATATGAACCTGCGTTGTTATTTATTAGTTGTTGTCATTAGTTTGTTTTTGTAATATATTATTGTTTATGTTCTATACATTGCATTTGTTGCATTTGATGAAGCGTATCTCAAAGACCAACTAGACAAAATTTAACACACAAACCTGATATGAACCTGCGTTGTTATTTATTATTTCTTGTCATTAGTTTGTTTTTTAATATATTATTGTTTATATTCTGTACATTGCATTTGTTGCATTTGATGAAGCGTATCTCAAGGACCAACTAGACAAACTTTAACAAAGTGATCACCGGAGTCTTAAAGTTAAAAGATATGAAAGTTAGGTTTTCAGAAAACGCCTACTATATGATGAGTGATATCTGAACAGAATTTTCCGAAAATCGTGTGGAAAATTCCAATTTACAGTTCTGTGATTGTTGTACATGTTCAATGGTACTAAACGTTTTAGAATTGCAAAACGTCGTAATCTTTCGGCTTTTAGTCCTATAAATCGATCAATTTGTATCTATCAACCTCACAATAAACGTCCTGTGATTAGTTGTCGGTGAAACATTAGAAGTCTGTATGATAACATCAGTCGGTGATTATTTGTCGGTGAAACGTGGAAGTCAGAATCTTCGAATTTCAAATACCGGCAGTTTCTTATGGATCCACAAACTCCACAAGAGTCAGGAAGTTGCAATGGTCGAATTCAAAGCTTCCCGCAGTTCCAGGTAGATTTAGGAAGCAAAGAACAGTCTTTTCAAACTTGGAATTCTGAGAACCACCATGAACCCGAAGAGCTACAAAACTTACATCTCAGCGCCGAAGATGTCATAAATAAGGAGACTCAGGAGAGTCCTGTATCATCCCGCGCTTCATTGCCTCCCCCTCCAACTGCAGGTTCTTCAGCTAAATACATAACCCCTCGCTCATCTTGCGGTTCTTGCTCCGTTCCACGAGTTCCTGTTCTTCATCCACCGATGATATTCAATCGGCAATTCGAAATGGTCAAATTCAAAGCTTCCCGCAGCTCCATATAGATTTACGAAGCAAAGAAGAGGCTTCTAAAACATGGAATTCTCGGTTCAACGGTAAACGGAAACAGAGAGAAAACTTACATGTAAGAGACGAAGATTACGTAACTGCCGAGAGTCCTGCATCCTCTTGCGCTTCCTTCTCTCCCCCTCCAACTCCAGGCTCTTCAGCTAAATACATACACCCTCGCTCATCTTGGGGTTCTTGCTCCCTTCGACGAGTTCCTGCTTCTTCATCCTTGTCATTCACTGATGTTATTCGATCTGCAAGCCGAAATGGTAGAATTCAAAGCTGCCAGGAGTTTCATATAGATTTACGAAGCAAAGAAAAGCCTTGTAAAACATGGAATTCTCAGTTCAACTGTCAACGGAAACAGTTAGAAAACTTACATCTAAGCGGCCAAGATTACGACGTAACTGCTGAGAGTCCTGCATCCTCTTGCGCTTCCTTCTCACCCCCTCGCTCATCCTGCGGTTCTTGCTCCCTTCCACGAGTTCCTGCATCTTCATCCCCGTCATCCACCGATGATATTCAATCTGCAAGTCGAAATGGTCAAATTCAAAGCTGCCAGCAGTTTCATATAGATTTATGAAGCAAAAAACAGCCTTGTAAAACATGGAATTCTCAGTTCGACGGTGAACGGAAACAGTTAAAAAGCTTACATCTAAGCGGCGAAGATTTGGTAACACCCCAAGAGAGCCCTGCATCCTCTTGCGCTTCCTTCTGTCCCCCTCCAACTGCACGTTCTTATTATTATTATTAATTATGAAGGTAATTTTGTAATTAGTAAATAATTTATAATGCCTCCTACATGTAAATAATTTGTAATTTATAATTCCTTCTGTCATTAGAATGCCTCCTACCTTTGACAATATGGTTTGTTATAACTAATTTTTAACTTTTGCTTGGTTCATGGTTTATATATGGTTTTCTTTACCATTAGCATATCTACTAGTAAAAGGGTTGGGTGATGAAGGTGGATAGATACATTTAGCCATTTAGTTTTGTGGAGATGGTTGGTTGTTAAACAAAAACTAAACATTAAACTTATTACCAAATAAACATTAAATTGATTAATTTAAAAAATATTATTTAATAATAATAAAAAACTATTATTGCTATCTCTTTTTAACCACCACTTAAGCAAAGCTTAGTTAAATCTTATTCAAGATGCATTTAAGCATAACGACGGCCATGAAATGAATCTTGGTTTTACACTTGTTAAACTTTTGTTAATCTTGTTGATATGTTCAAGAAAGCTCACATATGAGATAATATATAAACGCTTATGGACGTCATTAAATCTTAACCTAAGAATTTCACATATAATTTTTCAAGATTAGGAATATTAAACCATATTAAATATGTACAACATAAATAAAAATATGAGACAATGCTAAGATAATATAGCAACAAAATAGATTTATTATTAGGGAAACAATATTAGGGAAAATGAGAAAGGAGATCTCTTGGACCTCAGAAAGAGATCTAATGAGATGGATCAACTCATGGTGGAAGCCTAAAGCGAATTAGGACCTACCACTAGGATCTGAAGGATTCTTCACGACAACTTCCCACAACTTCGAGAATAGAGCCAGGCTCTTTGAAAACACACTGTAGTATTACAATACAACATGCCTTTATATGCCTAACTAGATGGAGAAATCCATCCCAAAGAAGGAGGACTTCACATATGCTCCAATTTGGATAAGGTTGTAGTCATTATTGCTAGAATTCTGTCTACGAGAGACATTGGAGGGGATCGAAAACACCTTGGGTATGTTCGTTAAAATATATGAAGCCACTAAAATTGGGTGTTAAACATCTTACATTGGAATTTTTATTTATCTTAACATATCCATGGTCATCTATTTTGAGACTATGCCCTAAACAACAATCCTAAGTCCTCAAGTACTGAAAATGGCAAGGATAAAGAAAACTTTGTCCTAATCCAAAATCACAACAAAAAAACCACATAGAAGACCAGGGGGAAATGCAGGAAAAATATTTGTAACTAATAAAAAGTTCGAGGATATTCCAATATAAACAAAGGATGGAATGGGAAAGATGGCATAAGAATACAAACTTGAAGAGCCATTAAAAGAACAAGAATAGGAAACCATGAAAAACCAAGAGGAGCAACTAAACCCCTCAATAGCATTCGTGGACACTATTATTCACCAAATCGCTCCCCCAATCATGTAGGAAGATACAAACATGGAGGGGGGCACTGTTCTAGATTTTTAATATTACACATAACATTGTACCCTCTTCTACAATCTATCCTATATAAGGAAAAGGTAGAGAGAGATAAGCAAAAATGAGAGAGAAAAAGAGAATATAACGGTATTTTTGAGATAAATTTTGATCATGAACTTAGATTTGGGAACTCTTGGTATTATTGGAAAGGAATCATTGATGGATACAACTTTCATGTTTTGATCTTCATGAGATTCCTGGTGGTTTGGTTGGGGCATTCATTTTTCTAAATCTGGGTATAGGTAATCTCGAAAAGCATTTTTCTAAAGATGATTTATGAAAAGCATCTTTGAAAGATTCTTTAAAATATTTTTTTCGAGATTCCTGAAACCAATCATAAACTTAGTTTCTCTCTTTTTACCACCTTTGTTAACATGTCTACAGGATTCTATCTAGTATGTATCTTTTCCAACTTTAACAGTTCATATTCTAGCACATATCTTATCAAATGGTACTCGAGTTGTATATGTTTAGTATTCAAACGAAAGGCTAAGTTCTTTTCTAGATTCATGGAACTTTGGTTGTCATAGTACAATCTTCTATTCCCCTGCTTCTTGTTGATGTATTTGTAACTTTGGAATGTATTCACTTGTATATATTATGTATTGTACCCCGATGTTTATTTCGGGAAGTATCTATAATGTAATTAAGTCATGTCATACCCCAATGTTCCTATTGGGAGATTCAATAATCTAAACAAGTCATGTAAAGTCATAGTGTGTAGCTCTCCTTATTGTTCAAGGGTTAAAGTCCACATAATTATGGGGCACTAGGGTTATTAGACTTTCCTAGAGAAGTCGGCCCTAGGTGAGTTAATGTAAGTCGGGCCATTAGTACCCCATTTGTGGTTACTCAAGCCTACATAATTGAGTTAGGATTACTCGATCCTACATAACAGGGTCAAATATTAAGTGAAAGAAATAATATAAATAGAGAGTGAGACTCTCTATTTATCACACACACACTCACTTACTAGGGCGCATGAATAAGAGAGAAGAAGCTAGGATCAGAGAAAGAGACAACTACTTCGCAGATCATTTTTATGTTTCCAGGGTTTACTTTTGATATTGGTGCTCATTCTATCTCCAAGGAAGTTGCAGGGTTTTCTCCTTTATGGTTTCCTTGAGGAAAATTCTTTGTGTCTCTTGTCCCTTTTGTTTATTGTTGTGCATGTTATTCTCTTAGATAAGATCCTAAGATCATATTGCTTACATGATAAAAATCTAACACTTTTTACCCACTTCCTCCATGAACTTCTGCAACCAAATCATCTCTTTACTAGCCTCTGTAGCAACAACATAGTCATCTTTTGTTGTTGAAAGTGCAACAACCTTCTGCAGTTTCAAAATCTAACTTACTGTTGTTCCACCCACAATAAAGACATACCTTGCGGTGATCCTCTTGTTGTCTTTATTATTTGCACGGGGGCTTCACTTGTTGACCAATATCCTATCATGTTAGTTCATATTGTGGGTTTTAAAATTATTAAAAATTGAACCAGTATATTGTAGGTATTGGGGGGATGAGGGGTTTAAGGTGGGGGTGGGTAGGGTAGTTTATAAGGATTGAGGTATAAAAAGGGGTGGGGAGGAGGCTTTAAGTATTCAGAGGGGGTTTCAACAAAAATATTTTGGGTTAATGTCTTTGGAAATTAAAGGTATTCTTTAATATCCCACGATCGCACGTGCTATGTGAGATGTTCACTAAGTGAAGTCCCCATGATTATTTGTCATATCTGCATCAACATACCCTGTAGAACAACGTTTAAACCTCCAAAACATAATGAATGAGATGAGGTACCTCTCGAATACCTGAAAATACAATGTACTTTTTTCCAATGCTCTTTACTTGGATTGTTCAAATACCCGCTCACAAGGTGCTCACAACTCCCACTGCATGTACAATAGCTGGTCTTGTGCACACGATGGAATACATCAAGATTCCAATTATTGATGAATAGGGAACCTTGGACATGTGTTCTATCTTTTCCTATGTCTTGGGACACATCTCTCTACTTAGTTTGAGATTTTTTGCCAAAGGTGTACTATCTGGTTTTCCATTTTTCATTCTAAACCTCTCCAACACATTTTCTATGTAATCACCTGGAGACAATGTCAATTTGTGATTTTTTCTGTCTCTTGTTATTCTCATACCAAGGATTTGCTTTGCAGCACCCAAATGCTTCATCGTAATTGATGTAGCTAGTTTCAGGGTGTGTGCAAGAAGTTGATGGACCTTTTAGATGCAATGGTAGAATGAAGTCAATCACGCTTGATCCATAAAATAGAAATCATCCCAAGCAATCCCGACCCTGCCAAGCCTAATCCCAAGGCTGCCAACATGCATGCCAATTAGGATAGTAGACAAAAACGCGCGCGCGTTTTGCTTCACTAAAACGCGCTCCCATTTTGCTTCAATAAAACGCGCTCCCGTTTTGCTTCAATAAAACGCGCGCGCGTTTTGCTTCACTAAAACGCGCGCGCGTTTTGCTTCACTAAAACGCGTGCGTGATTTGCAAATCATAAAAAAAAAATTAAATACACAGTCCCGCCCATTTTCACAATCAAGAAAGTGAATTCAAATATTATTANCGTTTTTCTTCAATAAAACGCGCTCCCGTTTTGCTTCAATAAAACGCGCGCGCGTTTTGCTTCACTAAAACGCGTGCGCGATTTGCAAATCATAAAAAAAAAATTAAATACACAGTCCCGCCCATTTTCACAATCAAGAAAGTGAATTCAAATATTATTATTTTGTTTATTAAATTTTTTTTTATATTACATAAAAATATATTATTTTGTTTACTAAATTTTTTTATTTTGTTTAATAAATCAAATTTATTATTTTGTTTACTAAATATTTTTTTATATTACATAAAAAATTAAAATTAAATCAGAATTTATTTATAAATATTTATTTATTTATATATTTTCTAATTAAATTATACTTAACATGTTATAATAAATGGATCAACCATTACATCATAAAACCCCACTCAACAATAAGCTAATCCAAATAAAGTTGTTTTAGTTTAAAAATTTTTATGAATGGATAATTGATAATGATTAAATAATAATAAAAAGGAGATGGACCTATAAGTTACATTTCAAAGGAAAATTTTTCCAATATATATTTACAATAAAGTGTAAATTTTTTAATTATTCTAAATGTTTTTTATGTTGATGGTGATGATGAATGATGATGATGACGACGACGATGATGAAGGTGATGATGATGATGATGGTGATGATGATGAGGATGATGATGATGTTCATGATGTTGATAATGATGACGATGAGGATGATGAAGGTGGTGATGATGATGAGGATGATGATGATGATGTTCATGATGTTGATGGTGATGATGATGATCATGTTGATGATGGTGATGATG
>LPNX011105063.1:33118-60616 GCA_001517045.1 Pseudotsuga menziesii
TTTTGAGAGCATTTATATCTTGCATGTTAGACCATGCAACAAACATGTCATCCACATACAATAACAATATAATATGTCTTCCATTATATATCCTCCTAAAATAAACACAATGGTCAAAATGACATCTATTATAATGCTGCCTTGTCATAAACTTATAAAATTTTAAATACCACTTCCTTGGAGCTTGTTTCAGGTGTAATATCCTGAATTTTTACCTTGGTTATATTAGGCATAAGCCCCACTGCACATGATTTAATTTGATGTTATATTTATATTTATATATTGGGTGTATTCCCCACCACACATGATTTATTTTGGTTATATAGATATACTGAGCATAAGCCCCAATGCACATGTTTTACTATTTTGTTATATGATTATATATTGGGCATAGGACATGTTGGACAAGGACGATGGCTGTGTACTGGGAATAGGCCCCGATGTACTTGATTTATTTATTATGTGATTGAGAAGAATCCCCAATACAATGAGATGATATTTTTGTGATGTATTGTACAGACGACTCATATACATGATTGATTTCTATGATATGTTGAGCATAATCCCTAGAGCGCTCCAACATGATGTCGAGCATAATCTTTGGAGCATTAGATATTTGGCCATTGTATCCCTAGGTGTATTGTACAAATGCATCCTAGTACTAGTGTTGAGAAAAAGGCTCTGGAATTGCACTAATGTAATTAACACATGTTTGATAGTGTTGAGAATAAGCTTTGAATAGGACTAGGGGTTACCTTAATTAAGGGTGTTGAGTCTAAAGGACTTTGAATATCACCAATCTTCATCATACTTATTCAAGATGATTAATTAAAATCCCAATCTATTTCTCATCAAGGACTGGAAGATACTGCCACGATTATGACGTAATCCAACATGCAAGGAAATATAGGGCTACCTATCTTAGTTGACCGACGAAACCCCACATGAGGCCTTGTTAAATAATCAACATAAACTAAGGAAGCATCGAATAAACAATTATGCTAGTTAATGTGTGGATAATAAAAGATGAATAAATTGAATAAGTCTATAATATATACATGAAATATATATATACATAACTTATTTTGAATAAATAAAGAAATAAAATATAACAAAAGTTACTAAGTAAAAGTCTATATAAATATTATTTTATAAACGAAATAAATAAATTAAAACTATTTTCTAAACTCAAGTAGGAACCAATAGAAAGTTCCTAGTTATAAAAAAAATTATTATCTTCTAAGACATATTACATATAATTAAAACTAAGATTTATTTGCAAGAAAGTATTAAAATCTTTATGTAACTAAAGATAACTAACTCCCCATTTTCCAAAGAAAATATTTAAAAGCAAGAGCTAAGGGAGGGCATGGGATCTGATCATTACTTCTATAGGGGATTGGAGAGAATTTACAAACCCAGTACTTAGAGAATATAGAGCCTAAATTCAAAATACTACTATTCTCCTCCTTAGGTGTTCTAGTTTTCTCTTGCATGTTGGAGTCAGCTCAGGGGGATTCGATTAAGAACCAGGAATGGTTCTCCATCTAGGTTTGGAGGAATGTGGTAGCTCTAAGTGATCCAACTAGCAGTTGATAGGTTCTCCTTGGATAGGCCCACCTTGACATGTTCACTCGACAGGTCCTCCTCGACATGTTCGCTCCGACAGGGTCACCTCAACAGGTCCACCTTGACATACAGCATACCAACATGCTCTGCAACAGTTGAAATTCTAAACCACTATAATCTATTTTGTAAATGAACATAACAGGTAGTCACATAGTAATCTCAACATCCTATATAAGCATATACACTAATCTAATATACATCCTTTTGACCAATAGAATTTTGATTCCTCCATATTTCATGGAGAAGAAGTAATAAATTGGTTCGAATTCTTGCATATTGTCTATGCACATACTTCTTATCGACCTAGTGTATTTCTTGCTTTGCTGGTTCTTCTTATATTCTTCTACCATAATAGTACTCAACTCATTGAGTCGACTATTGTCCCTAGCGTGCACCTGGGAATGACCTGGATAATTGGTATTAGAGCAAGATCATGTTCAGATATTAAGTTACATAATCACTTCAATTGAAGTTAATTAACTTATTCTTGTTCAAACATGCTCGTAAACTTGGCAATACAAGCAGACACTTCGTTCAACTTTAGAAAATATGGTTGAAGAAGCAGACCAGGGATAATTTTAGGGGCGAATTTTAGCCAAGTGGGCTATTTTTCCATGTTTTTCTCCCAAAAAATATTCGCCATTTTGCATTTTTTGAAGCCTTGTTTCGCCCAATTTTGATGTGGTAAAAATTTTTCACCCTAAAAATCGCCAAATTATTATGTAAACGATATAAAATCCTTGGAAATTAAAATATTTTTTGAAAAATATCACCAATCGTTTTATAGTTGGCGTTTTAAGAATTGGTAATATTCTCCAACATTTATGCACTTTTAAATAGGTATGGTTCCTTAAAGTCATCCCTGAAGCAGGCAATAGACGTGGAACGAATGAGACAAAACAACTCATAGAAAAAGAACTGGCTCACCAGGGAACCGAAATGTTCACCTAGTTTAGTGAGATTCTCATGAGAGTCACTTTGGACTCTAGGGAATCCTCGATGTGACCTCACTACGAAAAAATCATCCCCTTCAAAGTGCAAATGAATCTGGACATACTAAACGTTGAAGGCAATATTGACACAGAATCTGTCAATAATTGGGTACAACAACTAGAATCTTACTAAGTAGTGAATCAACTCTTCAAAGTGGAAAAGATTGCCATTACATCCTTAAACATGTCAACCTCTATACACTGTTGGTGGGAGAATCTATCGAAAAATATGGAAAAAGAGGAAGACCCCATAGATAAATGGGTAAAATTTGTCGAATATTACCGAAAGGAATTCTACCTACCCAAGTATCTTGAATAGTAGTATAAGAAGTGGAAGTAGCTAAGGCAATGGAAATACCAGTCCGGACAGAGTTACACAGATGATTTCCATCGACTCATTACTAGACTTGGCGTCCATGAAGAAGAGAAATTGCTTGTCTTGAAGTATGTCAACGGTTTATCCCCATACATTTAGCAAGATATTGAGTTGCTGATTGTTAGTACGCTTCCAGATGCATTTCATTACACTGACAAGCTTGAATCTAAACATAAAGGAAAAGAACATTTTGCGAACAATCGAACACGTCGAGCATCTCACAAGAAATCATCAACCAAGTCTAACAAGTTCAATAACCCTTCTCATCTGACTCTGCCAAAGCCTGATCATCAAAATAAGAACTTTCAGAAAGACATGAGGGATCACAACAAATGAGATCCTATTGGGAAATGGTGTGATTATCACAGTTCACCATGCCATGATACATCAGAATACAAAGCTCGCAAGACATTTTTGGAAAAATTGTTGACATTCGACTTGCTCGACAGAACCCTGGTAGAATCTGATCCAGATGCATCAACCCACTTGGCTTCTACCATGACCACTCTAACATCCTTGACTATTGTCGATGACAAGGAACGAGAACACCTATCCCATACACGAATATGGGTTCTGAAAAATCCATTACATGTGATTGTGGATAATGGTAGCCAAAAGAACTTCGTTTTTGAATATCTTGGGAATAAATTAGGTCTTGTCACCACCCAACATCCTCAGCCTTATAATATTAGCTTGATGAAGGATGGGTAGCAACTAAGCATCACACAGCAATGTCGACTCGCCTACTTCATTAAGGTTTTTGAAGATGAAGTACTATGTGATGTGGCACCACTTTTCGTAAGCCGATGCCCTATTCGGGAAACCTTACCTATGCGTTCGACATGGTACATATCAGTCACGGCCTTATAAAGTGATTTGAAAAATTTGGAATCAATGGCATGGCATACTAGAGTGAAAACCCACAGAAACGGTTGCTATGATATCTACCAAACAAAAAAAGAAGCTTATCAATCATGCTCAAAATTTCACATTAATCATGATAAAGCCTCAACATTTTAGGAATAATGCAGTGACATGTCGACTCACTGACCAATGCAACTCCCGACAATAAGAACATATCAACAACATTTTGGAAGAATACCAGAACATATTTCAAGCACCCAACGAAGTACCTCTACATTTCTAGGTAAAACACTCCATTGAACTTGTTCCTATCTCTTTATTACCTAACGCATCTATTTACAGAAGATCGATTCTAAAAAATGAATACGTTTGCAAAAAAATCCAGTATTTGATTGACAAGGGTCATATCTTCCCCATCTCCTCATTAGAGGAAATTCGAGGTATAAAATGGTCCTCCTAAGGAAAATAATAAAATAATAGTTAAAATAATAAAATAATAGATATTAATTTTGGAGGAAGAATTTAAAAAACTACTTTTTGTGTTTGTATTTTCGACATATCTCCCTGTTTTTTTACTCAAATTATGAGCGAGGCTGATCGTTGGATGTGGAATTTAATTCCACATCCAACGAGTACCCACATTGCATACTTTTGATGGACCTCGCTACCCCAAAAACATGAAATAACTGAAAAAATGTGATGATGACATCATCGTCATGTTTTTTCAGGTATTTCTTGTTTTTGGGGTAGAGGGGTCCATCAAAAGTATGCAGTGTGGGTACTCGTTGGATTTAGAATTAAATTATGCATCCAATGAGCTCTCCTGCTTGAAATTTGAGTAAAAACATAGGGATATATGTCGAAAATACGAACAAAAAAAAGTAGTTTTCTTTTATTACAAATATGTCAATTCAACCATTATGGTTGACTCATTTTATTGAAATTCTATTCGTTCTTGAATTCCAACTCACAAAATTTATTGTTGGCGCGTTTTCTTATAAGGCCCATTTTAGACCCCAAATTTCCTCTAATGCTCCTTGTGGAAGCTGAGTCGTCTTAGTTCCAAAGAAAGACGAGACTTGGCGCCTATGCATCGACTATCGATATCTCAACAAAATTTCTATCAAGAGAAGATACCCTCTTCCATGGATTGATGAACTCATTGGCAATCTGAAAGGTGCTAAGTTCTTTATGAAACTTGACCTCAAGTTGGGATATGTAATGTCCCCGGTTTCGACCCCGTTTGCATGATGTATATAATGTAATTAATCATGGTGAGGAGCTCAAGGAAAAAGCCCCACCATCGATTTGGCTGTGTATGTTTCGGCAATGAGGATAATTGCCGATGGTATGTTGTGCTATTCGGCACATTTTAATTCGGCATCATGTAAATCCGCACATCAAATAAACTAAAACCACAACCAGCTACGGCAGTGCAACGTTGAATGAAAAGGGCATGGTTCCAAAGGATAAGGGGTGGGGGATGTCAAACCTTGGTTATGGGGGAAAAACCCATGTTTTGTCACCTTGTTGATTTTCCATCTTCCCTTGTCAACCTCTTTAATGCTTCAGCTAGTGGTTGGGGAAGTTATTGCGGAAGTGGTGGTGGTTGTGGCAGGCTGTCAGCCCTACCCACTTGCCCACTCCACCCACGTTTGCCATTCTTCTCCCTCACGCACTCATCCCTGGTCAGTTCACTCTCACCACGATTTTGTCTGTTGGCTCCTCACGCACAGGTTTCTCTCACGCAGAGCTGTGGTCTGTTCATCCTCTTGATGGCCTGTTGATTCGCGCGCATAGAGGAGGCCGTTTCCCCTCACGCGCAGGCTGAAATCCTCACGCAGAAATCGGGTATGTCTTTCCCGTGCATTTTGCTGTTGGGTGCAAGTTGCACTCACGCACAGCCTGTTTGGGTCGTTTTTCCCATGCTGTGAGCCGTGCTCGCTGTTTGTGTTTGGGGCTGTTGTCTCCCCCATGCGTTTTTTTCGGCTGTGGGTTCCAATTTCGTTTTGGACCACTATGGATTGTTGTTATCCTTCATTCTGTGTTTGTGGGTGCTGAGGTACCTTGGTTTGGGATCATTCCCGGTTGTTTTTCTTTTCTTCACGGGGCTGTGAAGGGTTTGTTTTGCTGCTGGTATGCAGTGGTTGTCCCCTTGGGATGTACTGGCTTGGCCAACCTGTGAAGGCCTGTTAAACCCAGCTGTGTTGGTTTGATGTTGTGTCCCCTTGGCTATGTGCAAGCCTGCAATTGACTCTTATCCTGAAGGAATCATGCCCAGCTCGGGGGTGGCAGCGTTGCTGAGAGATTGATGAGCAAGATGGCCTATGGTTGGGTGGAACGTTGCAGCGATGTAGCTGGTTGCGGGATTCTTCATCAAAAGATAAGTTCTGCTGTCTGTTTCATCTCTGCAAATTACATTGATGTTTAATGAATTATGTTAAATGCTGGAATGTAGTATGTTTGCTTCCGCTGATTGTTTGAAGGACTGTGCATCCTTGTATGATGAATTGTGCCTGTTGTTTAGGCTTTAATTTCAGCATTGATATCCTCTATTTTATGTTCATGGGATATTTGCCCGGTTGTGTTTGATGTTCGTCGCGTCCTCTTCGCCGGTTGAGGGATGGGGACGTGACAGGATATCACTAGATTCCAATCGATTCCATTGATGTATGGAAAACAACTTTCAATACCAAGGAATGATCATTTGAATGGTTAGTCATGCCTTTCATCTTAACCAATGCACCTGCAACCTTCATGAGATATATGGATGACCTTCTACGACCTTTCATCGGTAAGTGTGTCATTGTTTATCTCGACAATATATTGATTTCCAGTCGATCATGGGAAGAACATGTCAAACAACTTTGACGCTTTCCAGCAACATTGACTATATCTGAACATGGACAAATGCTCATTTGCGATGACCAACGCCAAATATTTGGGGTATGTAATTGACTCTGCAAGCATTTATGTCAACCCAGAAAAACTACAAATCCTCAAATATTGGCCCATTCCTTAAAACATTCATGAACTAAGAAATTTTCTTGGCTTGGTAAATTTCTATTAATGATTCATACTTGGCTTCATCCACATCACATTTCCTTTGAACTATTTCATGAAAGGAAATGGGAAAATTTTCTTCAAATGGACACCAACACAACAACAAGCTTTTGAACAACTCAAAAAAAAGATTTGTACTACAATAGTACTTGTGTTGCATGATTTGAGATTGATATGGATGCATCGAACTATTACCTCGGTGTAGTGATCACTCAGTCAGGTGACCAAGTCACGTTTCATTTCGAGAATTTCAGAGACACTATTAGAAGGTACTTGACATATGAAAAAGAATTGTATGCCATTGTGAAAGATCTTAAGCAATGGAGACACTACATTCTTGGCAAGGAAACGACCATCCTCACTAGGCATAAACCTTTTCAATTCACTCCGTTCGAGTCGAAACTACAAACAACTCGAAAACTCAAGTGGATTAATTACTTGCAACAATTTGAGTTGGCAATTAAGTATCAGAAAGAAAAATCCAATGCCTCAGTTGATTGTCTGAGCAGACCACCCATTTATCTACTATCTACAGTGATGAGTATGCAAGGTTATGACACCACTACTTGGCCATAATTGTATTCTGTAGACTATGATTTATTTGCAATATATCGACAGCTTCAGATTGACACACTGTCTACTATTGACTACTTCCTAAAGGACACTTTTTCTATACAAGTTTGGACAAATTTGTGTACCAACTGGTGAGAACCGATAGAACTTGATTTGGGATGGGCACTATAGCAAGACTACAGGACATTTTAGAGTCGCAAAAACACTTGTTATCCTCCAAAAATATTTTTACTGGCCTTCACTTAAATCTAATGTCAACAAGTACACTCGATCGTGCGTGGTTTGTGCCATTGCTAAACCACTGAATCGATGACAAGGACTCTACAAATCCATTTCAGTTCCTAGTGGACCATGGAGATCTATTTCTATGGAATACTTAACAGGATATCCTACTACCAAACATTAGCATGATGTGATATTAGTACTAGTCGATAGATTTTACAATATGGATATACTCATACCATGCAAGAAGACTATGACTACTCAACTCTTCTTTGAACATGTGTGGAAACATTATGGCCTCCCAAAGAAAATTATTTCCGAGAGAGATTCTAGATTTGTTAGCACCTTTTTGAAAACTATCTGGCAACAGCTTGAACCGAGACTTTCTTCATCCACAACCTTCCATCTGTAAAGAGACAAACAAACGGAAGTTTTCAATATCTTAGTCGTACAACTGCTTCACATGTAAAACCACAAGAATCATCAAACATGGGATGATATCCTTCCATACATATAGCACATCTACAATCGTGCTCAACACAGCTCTACGAGTAAGAGTCCATTTGAGATTTGTCATGGGTTTCAACCCTCAATTCCTATCGACTCAATCAGTTCCTTGACATAGTCAAATGACACCGACTTTCAAGGATGAGAAGTGGAGAAATCATTGAAGTTCAGAGATCAAATCTACAAAATTTAGAAGATAGCATAGGAGATGTTGCAACGAGCTCATGCAAAAGCTAAGAACTGACATGATATGCATTGTATTTCTCATTCATTCCAAATTGGGGATCAGTTCTGGTTACATATAAAGAAGGATCACTTCACTGGTCCATACATAAAGATGAAACCTTTGTGATATGGTCTTGACATTCTTGCATGCCTTGGCCTACATCCAGTTTTCAATGTAGATGTACTTCGACCATACCATGCACCATTTTTGGAACAGAAAGACATGTAGACGGAAAAACTGGAAGAAATCCATCCAGATGTTTAGGAACCTCTTCTTTGTGACACCATTGTGGGATGACGCATACTCCATAGAAGGATGAACTCCATTTCCTTATTTCAAGTGGCTAAATCTAGACAACTTCGCTTTGACAGGTTCTCCTCGACAGGTCCGCCTCGACATACAACATACCAACATCCTCTGCAATGGTTGAAATTCTAAGTTGTTACAACTTCGTTTGTAATTGAACATAATGGGTAGTCACCCAAGCATCTCAGCATCCTATATAACCATGTACACTAATGTAATATAAATCCTTTTGATTGATATAATTTTGATTCCTCCATCCTTCATGGAGAAGAAGCGATCAATTGGTTTGAATTCTTGCATATTGTTTGTGGGAATACTTCTTGTCGACCTAGTGTATTTCATTCTTTGTTGGTTCTTCTTATATGGTTTCTCCATAACAACACTCAATTCATTCAGTTGATAGTTGTCCCCAGTGTGCACCTGGGCATGTCCCGGATCACTGAGGTCATTGAGTTACCATTACACAAGTCAGAAACAAAGTATTTCCTATTAATTTTGTGTTGAAGTGTGCAGGGTGATAGATCTATTACAAGCCACACAACTAGAGGTAAGAGGTTACTTTATATCATATTTTTATTTCTTTTCGGAAATATGTTTACATACTAAGAATTACAGTTATGAGGGTTTATATTGAAAGTTGCAAATTATCCTTCATAAAATTGATAAAACTTTAACTTCTATGGGTCCATTGACATAATTATTTAGTCATGGTAACTTGGGTTTGAATTAAGGATATTTTTAGGGATAGGATAATTTTTAAAAAGTATTTTATAGTTAGGTTGGAATCTAGGGTTAATTTGCTCATAAAAATTATGATAATCTATTTCCAAACATCATGAACAGTGTTGATTCGACATAGAATCCTCAAACATAGTAATAATAGATCCTAGAAGAAAACAACCTTTTAAAATAAAATAATTATTTAACCATTTAAAATATAAGAAAGAGTCATTTCAATAAAATATCGCTCCAGCCAAGAAAGCTCGTGTTGGAGCTATGTATTGTGAATATAGAACAAACACTTAGCATGATTTACAAATCATCCACACATGGTTTACAAATTTAGACAATAAATAAACTATCATTTAAATAAAATTTACATGCCAATGATAAACATAATAGAGAACCAAACATCAAATCCCATAGACCTTCTTTCCATCCATCCTTGGAAGGAGTGGCCACGCATCAAGCATTGGCATGCAATTTCATCAATAAACATTAAGAGTAATATGAAGGAATATTTTAGGATTTTCCCGTGCTTCTGTAGATAAGTAAAAAAAGTAAAAGGGTTTTTTCCCCTCACAATTATTTAAATCCAAAATTATACACAATGTCATTACTGGCATTTCTAACACAGAGCGTCTACACCCTAACAGATTGCATCACTCACCATCAACGCTTTGCCCAAAATATTGAGAAGACCATGATTCATAAATTAAAAGTAACAGAAATGAAATATAGATTTCATCTAAACCAAAACAACTACATCTTCCCAAATACATACAACATCTAGAATTAAGATTTATAAGATTCACCAGAACCTTCGTAATATTCTTAAAAAAACACACAGAGTAAGCTTAAGCACCCATCAATTTACCCTGATAGCATTAGGTATGGGAGTATACAGATGACATTGAAAAACATCAAAACATGGGAATTATAATCACACAAAAGACTTCATCATTAACCCAGCTATCAACATTTAAACCAATACAGAGCACATGAAAGAGAACGACAGTATAATCTTGTATTTCCATAAATGGGTTTTAGATAGGATTGGTGGTTTTTCACCTACTAGCAAATTTAAAATTACAAATTATTCAAATTCCTAAATACGATCATAAACACAAAACCCTATAGAATTTATCAGCACAATTTCATTCAGAAATCTCTTACATTTAGCAGGTAGTAAAGTTAAGAGACTGCTAATAAACCCTTGTAGAATCGCAAGCCATTAAACTCCAAACAACACAATCCCCAATGTTTTCAAAAATGTAAAATGACCAACCACAGGTGAAGGACACTTAAACATGGGATTACCCAAGTTCACTTGATGGGATTTCATTCCCCGTGTTTCAACCCTATTAAACATTGCGCTATCTTGTCACAAAACTAGTCAAGAGTTAGAAAAATGCTTTAGATAAATATAAGATAAAACATAGTATAAACTACATGGAGGAGGGACATACCATAAAAACAATGACAACCTTGTAAACCCACTGTCCCTACCCTTTCCAAACAAACCAACAAGCCGGGAGCTTGTTCCCCTCATCCGTTTAGCAAGCAAAGAGGAAATTGAAAGAAGGTAAATCACTTTTATGCGTGATCCATCATGGAAGGTGACACGAGGCCCTTCACATGTCATTATTAAAAGCTTCAACCACCTCCACTAGTGTTTAAATCAATTACCACTCCCTATATTCATTAGTACCTCCTTGATTGTATATATGTCTTCCTCTATACTTATTTAACCTTCATTTCAAAGGTTAAAAGATTCATTTGCTTGATCAAATTACTTCACTTGGCATAGAGTTGGATCTTAGAAAATGCGAACAAAGAGTGTCTCATGCCTTAGTTCATAATGAAGTAAGTAAGACCAGGTTCATATAATTCCTTCCTACCTTTTCATTGAGTCGTTATGTAAATCCAACCACTCTTTTCCATTTAGAATAAAAGGTAAGTTAGCCACAACATTTTAGCTTAAACAATACTAGGTTACGTGTGTTGCTGCCGCAACCACTCTCCCCAAATTTATTTTTTAAATTATGGGCCCCTCCTCATCGTTTTGCCTGTTTTGATCGTTAAACTCTTAAGCCTCTTGGGCGTATCTTCTTTTCATTTTACTTTGAAGATTGGATGTTAGCTGGTCTATCTGTGCCTTGTTCAGTTCCGGTTTGAGTCATGGATGTCTGGTTTACTGGTCGAAGAAAAGGAAAATCTTTGTTTGTCGGAGTTGTCGTTCTGAAGAAAGAATCAATCTAGCTGCGGCTGATTTTTTAAAACTATTTGATACTTGAATTTTCCTGTGAATCGGGCCTCTTTTTGATGTCAGATCGGAAGCTGTGAGTTTTCTGCTCTGCTGCCGTTGCGGCTCTTAGATCATTTTAGCTTCCGACGCCCTAGTCTCTCCGACGCCCGATTCGTATGAGCTACGGAATCTCTTGCCCGTAGTTTTAACCTTCCGCTGTTTCGGCTGGGAAAGCTATTAAGCTTCCGATTCAAATGACTCCTGATCACCGATTAAGCGTTCCTCCCCGCGTCGCTTGGCTCCAGTCTTCCCTTTTCCGCTATTGCGGCTTGCGAAGTCATTAGCCTTCCGATTTAAAAGCCTTTCGACGTCCGATTAAATTATTTTTGCCAGCGTTTCGCTTACCCCTAACTTACAGCCCTTCCGCCCTTGTGGCCCCTGAAGTCTTGTCCCGTCCTATGTAGAAACCTTTCAACCGTCGATCTATATATTCCCTCCCAAGGCTCGATCTTTTCCCGCTTAGAACCGGAGATGCACCAGGCCGTTTCCTTGAGGCATATTCGTTCGATTGTTAGAGTCAGATGTTGCTCGTAACGCCTTTCGATAAATGATACTTGTCGATTGATTGCAGGTTGGTTCGAGAGAGCGGTCAAACTATTGTGTCATGGAGAAAGCCGAAACTTTTGGAAGAAGCATAATTGAAGCCAAGGGAATCATCGAGGATATCAATGGCAGAAAAAAGATGAAATCTGGAATAATGAATAGGCAGATTCGAGGAACGGATCAGTCACCAAGTGGGTTCATGATTGCATACAGACAAAAGATCAGAATATGAAGCGTTTGAGAAACTGAAAGGTCATGCGTCTGGGGGGAAAACAAAGCACTCTGTAAGGGTAGTTTAAATATTGAAAGTTGGAACTGAGAAAGGGCTTTTTCCCTGGAAAATTTTGTAAATGTTTGCTTGTAAGAGGAACTACTTCGTTTTGCAAAGGAAACTGCAATTTTTCCTGTTGGAGAGAGTGAGAAATGGAATGTATCAATACAACTCAATGAATAATGTTGAAGAGGAACTATTTCATTTTCTGCTGGTTTCATTTACTGTAAGAGTGTTTAATTTCCTGAGCCTATGTTCTTGTTGAATGCTTTTCGGTATCTTTTGGGATATTTTCCACTGTGATTAATAAAGGTTGTTTTATAGAATGATCGGCTATCTGGTTATTTAAATATCTGTGAGTGTTCATGTGTCTTGAAAGAAGTATCAGCTATCTGTGATTCTTCATTATACATGTGCAAAATGTATTACTCACCAATAAATGCTAATTCTGCTCCCTAGGGATAGTTTAGATAGTCAGTTTGCTTTTTGTTGTATGCGATTGGGATGCCTATGAGCCATAAGACGAGAGGTAAGAACCTGCGCATCACATTGTGACTGCTCCTGGCATCTTTATCGCCCTGCATTTAGTTAGGCACTTGCATTTCATATCTTAAGTCAAAACACAAAACCTCGGTGGGCCGGGCCGCGACTGGTAAATCCTTTGTTTTGTTACTTGACCTACGGTAGCCGGACCGCAAACCGGATGGATTCCCTACTCCAAATAGTCAATGGGCTAGTTGGGAACGTTGATTGGGGAGAATCCCTTACTGTTGCCGCCTACGACTTTTCAGGCCTCAACAGTTTTGGCGCTAGAAGGAGGGCCACCAGTGCATGGCTGGCCGAGGAAACCCATTTTCCTGAGATTATTCCACTGATTACAGTTCTGAAAGTAGTGGACCGCGTAATCTAATTCCGGAAGAAGAAAACAGAGAACATCTATATGCTATTGGTAACGAAGTAGTTAACGACCTAAGAAGACACACCCGAGCATACGTAAAGAAGCTTGGAGGGTTGCCAATTATCCCTGACTTACCTAGAAGGGAGTACAAGAAGAAAGACCACCCTATAGTAGAAGATTCATTGTTGGTTGGAGACTGGGAAGAACTTGTAGAGACTGCTCTGCAAGAGGTTGAATTACCTTTGAACCAAGAAGGCCCAGGTACCCCTTACAGTTCTCCTGTTCACACCCCTGTGGGTTCACCTCCTCACTCTCCACCTCAACTCATGGACGGCGTTAACACAAATAAACCTCCACCTAATCCTCCAAACCCACCACCTGCATGGAGAGCCAGATAACCTCTAAATATGACCCCGCCTTTGCATGACATACCTCAAGCCTTTGAGAAGTTACTGCCAAAATTTGACCCCAATGAAAAGATCCTAGTGGACGATCATCTACAAAGTTTCTACTTGGCAATAGAGGGTCTGAGGGCTGGGGAACATGAAGATGTGGTGTGTAGACTATTTTCGCATACCCTCAAAGGATCTGCGGCCTCATGGTATTTTGGATTTCCCACTAAGTCTATCCCAGACTGGGATACCTTCGAGAGAATGTTCAGAAGTAAGTACGCAGTACAAAAGACTCACGCTGCCCTCATGAAAGGACTGTGTGCATTGAAGAAAGAGAAAAGGGAAAAATTGAACAGTTTCACACAAAGGTTTGCAACATATCTTAAAAATTTCTCTGAAACAGATAAGCCTTCAAACAAAGTATTGATTGAATACTATACTTCATCTCCGAGCCATGATTTGGCCATGTTTGCAAAAGGTAGGGCCAAGCCTACTTTGACAGAGACCTATGAAGAGGCAGAAGTGGTGGAAGCGGAAAGAGGAAGTATTGAAGACTATCCAGAACAATCAGGAGAGAAAGGTGCGGGAAGAAAAACCTTATTTTTCACTAAGCCTAAGGAAGAAAATTCACCAGATTATGAAAGTATGGCCAAAATGATGCAAAAGTTGTCTAATAAGATCATAGACTTAGAGAAAGAAAAAGAAGCACAAAAGTTCTACAGGCCATATTATAAGAAAAGGGAGGACAACAATCAGCCCCAACCTCCTCCTCAAAAAAATGCATCCATGAATCTGACAAAGATAGGGATGGAAAATTTCTGTACCTTTCATCAACAACCTCATTCTGAAAAGAACTGTCCGCAATGGATAAATTCAATGACATTGGTCATGAATCAGATGTTGGATTCGAGGTTAACGGAAGAAGATGATGATGAAAGGAAAGAAAGTGATGCTTCTACTTCTGCAAAAGAGCAAGCTGAAGAGACCATGGCATTATGGAGTTCTGTTTCCTTACTTGATGCAGAAGAGGAAAATACTCAGGGACACAAGGATGTCAGGGAAGCTAACATGACAACTAGGATCCAAGGGACGATTAGTGATGACAGTCTTTTACTCCCAAAGATCGGAAGGCTGCAAAGAAATATCAAGAAGAAATTTCAAGATAAATATTTGGCTGATAAGATTCCAGAATTCACTATTACTAGCCAAGATCCTAAGCAGAACAGAATGTTGCCCAAGCCAAACGAAGAGAAGATGAGTGCTGATAAATCTCTGTCCATTAAACAACAGATCGAATATGACATTGTTGAGGATTTGAAGAAGATAAAGGCAAATGTCCCGCTATTTGAAATGTGTAAAGTACCTCAACAGAAAGAAAGGTTGTTTAAAGCACTTGAAGCGTCAGAAGAGAAGTTTCCCTCTGACAATCAACCTTGGGACGAAGAAGAAATTGGAGAAGCTAGCAGCGGAGGTAAGTCTAAAACTAAACATCCACCTTTCCTCCTGACGTTTGAAATCTTTAATCATAACGTGCACAATTGTCTGGTAGACTCAGGGGCATCTATTAATTTCATGCCCGTATCAGTATGTAAGAAAATAAATGGGCAAGCTAAGCCAACCACGTGGAGGGTGGTGCAATTGGATAGGACAGACGTTAAGGTAATTGGTGAGATGGAAGACATCCTAATCCATCTGGCATCCGATGACAGAGTATGCCAAGTTATTAACATCGTGGTGGCTGATATACCAGACGCTTGCGGCCTGGTCCTAAGTAGAGAATGGTCAGCTAAATTAAATGGATATTTTGCCTCAGATTGGTCACATCTGTGGTTACCATACAAAGGGAGTCCCAACCAGATTAAAATTTTAAGAGAACCGCACATGAAGTACAATGTTACTCAACTGAATGAGAAGAATGTACTAGTTGACTCTGTGTTGGGAAACTATTTTCTCGAACTGGAACCAGGGAATTATCAAGTGGAAGAGGCCAGTGACGCATCTAACACTCAGCCTGATCTCCTTCGATTTTCTCAGGCTGATAAAATTGACTGTAAAATAGTAGATTTAGCAGTAGGAGTAGATTCATTTTCAGTAGTTAAGGATTTTTGGACTTTATTTTTTGATGGCTCGAATACTTTAGAAGGATCAGGGGCCAGCTACATCCTTATTGATCCACAAAAAAATAAGCATTTCCTGTCATGTAGATTAGAGTTTGAGTGTACTAACAATACGGCTGAATATGAAGCACTGCTGCAGGGACTCAAGAAAGCGATTGAGCTCAAGGTTAGTAATTTAAAAGTTTTTGGGGACTCAGAAATAGTTGTAAAGCAAATAAGAAATCAAATACATTGTGTTTCCCCTCACTTGAAAGCTTACCAAAACGAGGTATGGGATTTGCTTAAATGTTTTCATGCATTCAATATTATTTGAATCCCAAGAATGAAAAATGCGGCCGCTGATCTTTTGGCTACATCAGCCACCAGGCTGGTACCCACTAATAACAGATGTTTTGTTGAATTACTTTTCAGACCTTCAGTACTGGATATGATCACCAATTTGCGGGTGTTCGATGATGACCAGCAAATCATAGAATGTTTAACAAACGATGAGGTATTCAAAGGAGCGATTATCGATGATGAAGAACACCAAGCAGAGATGAAATTTGACAATTTCGTCCCTAAAGGGGTCAGAACGTTAGAGAAAATGTTTGACTTGAATGAAAAGTTCAGAAGACCCGCTAACGTGAAGACTCACAACTCAAATCTACAGTTCGAGCTGATAAACTTAGGGACTGAGACGGATCCTAAGTTTGTGAACCTCGGCAAATGCTGTTCACCAGCCGAAAGGGATAAGTTCGTCAGTTTGTTTAAACAGTATAAATATGTCTTCGCCTGGACGTACCAAGATTTAAAAACATATGATACCAGCATCATCAAACATGTTGTTCCCATCAAGGCCGGAGTCAAGCCATATCAACAGCCCTTGAGGAAAATGCATCCAAAGCTGGAACCGCTGATCCAGAGTGGGGTAAAGAAATTACTAGATGCTAGAATCATCTTTAAAGTTAGACGCTCTGAGTGGGTATTGAACTTGGTACCAGTCAGAAAAAAGTTGGGATAAATCAGACTGTGTGTGGACTTCAGAAACTTAAACCGCGCCTAAGATAAAGACAACTATCCGGTGCCTCCCATGGAGCAGTTGCTACAGATGGTTTCTGGTTCTGAATTGTTTTCATTGTTAGAAGGGTTCTCTGGTTACAACCAAGTGTTAGTAGCCGAGGAAGATAGACTGAAGACAATGTTCATAACTAAATGGGGAACTTTTGCCTATAGAAGGATGCCCTTTGGATTGATTAACGCTGGAGCGACATTTCAGAGAGCTATGGATATAGATTTTCGTGGACTGATTGGACATAGTGTTGTGGTATACCTTGATGACATCACAATATTTTCTAAGAAAAAAGGGGAGCACGCATTCCACCTAAAGCAAATTTTCAAACGCTGCCGGAAATATGGCATTTCCCTCAATCCTAAGAAGTGCGTTTTTGCGGTCACAGAGGGCAAGTTACTGGGGAACATAGTTTCAAAGAGAGGTATATCTATAGACCCAGAAATAATTAAGGCCATTAAACAAATCCCTATGCCCCATAATAAAAAGGGAATGCAATCTTTCATGGGAACAATAAATTTCGTACGAAGGTTTGTGCCTGATTTTGCCCAGACTGTTAAGCCACTGCAGCAGATGGTCAAGCAAAATGCACAGTTTAAGTGGACTGAAACTGAAAAGAATGCTTTCAGCAAAATCAAGACTGATGTTGCACATGCGCCCTCCCTAAAAATTCCATACTTTGGTAAAGACTTTATTATGTACACATTTGCATCCGATGATTCATTGGCAGCCATGCTTACACAAAAGGAAGACGGGGGTGATGAATTCCCAATCTCTTTCATGAGCACTGGGCTTCTAGGGGATGAATTAAACTACCCAGCCATTGATAAGCAAGCTTACGTAGTATTTAAGGCAGTGAAGCAATTCAGGCCTTATATATTAAAAAATCGAACCAAGGTAATAGTCCCTTACCCAGCTGTAAGATCCCTTCTCATTCAGAGAGAATTAGGAGAAAGAAGGGGCAACTGGGTAATAGCTCTTCAAGAATACGACCTTGAATTCAAGCCAGCCTCTATAGTGAAAGGTCAAGGATTGTGCAAATTGATGACTGAAAGCAGAAACAACGAAGAACAAGCATGGGAAGATGAAGCAGAATTGCATGTAATGGATGTATGTCCTTTGTTCACAGCTCTTGAATCCTGGTATAGAGATATTGTGCATTACATGCAGTCAGGGCTATTGCTAGAACATTGGAGTTCAAAACAAAGGAGAGCTCTGCGTTTGAAATTAGCTTCCTACCAAATTGTAGAAGGCGTATTAATCAGAAAAAACTACAATGGAGTTCTCCTGAGGTGCTTGGAGAAAGAAGATGCTGAGAAAGTAATGTCTGAATTACACGATGGTCTGGCTGGGGGACATTATTCAGGCGACACTACCGCCCACAAAATCCTTAGAGCTGGTTACTATTGGCCTACACTCTTTAAATATGCACATGCACATGTCAGAAGATGCGATATTTTCCAAAGATGTGGTGGAAGACAGCCTAAAGCAGCAGCACCTCTAAATCCTGTGATGGTCATGGAACCATTTGAATAGTGGGGGATGGACATTATTGGAGAAATAAAACCAAATTCTTCCCTGCTGCACAAGTACATTCTTACTGCTACTGATTATTTCACCCGCTGGGTCGAAGCTATCCCACTGCACAACATAAACGAAGACGAAGTCATCAACTTCCTACAAGATCATATCATGACCAGGTTTGGAGTTCCAATTTAGTTAGTTTTTGATAATTCTAAATACTTTTCATCAATTAAATTGACTGCATTCGCTCATGATAAAGGGATAAAATTACATTATTCTGCTAACTACTATCCGCAAGGGAATGGCCTGGCTGAATCCTCTAATAAAAACCTTATTAGAATTCTAAAGAAGACTGTCATAGAAAACCAGAGAAGTTGGCACTCAACTTTACCCAATGCCCTGTGGGCTGACAGAGTCACCCCCAAGTCTGCAATAGGAGTGTCACCCTATACCCTTGTGTATGGTAAGGAAGCCATCCTGCCCCCCAATATCATGCTACCATCCTCTATTTTAGCTCAGGAGTCTAGTGGGTCAGAGAGTGAAGTCTTACAAGTAAGAATACATAATCTCCTGAAAGCAGAGGAGGCCAGATCCAAGGCCAGAGAACGTTTCAAACAGCAGCAGGAGGTAGTAAAAAGATGGTTTGACAAACATAAAGCTGGAAAAAAGGACTTGGAAGTGGGAGACCTAGTTCTCAAGTGGGATCACCCCCATGATGAGAAGGGAAAGCATACTAAGTTCCAGCAATTGTGGGTAGGCCCGTTTCAAATCACAGCAAAACTTGGCCCTGCTACTTATAAGTTGCAAGATTTACAGGGATGGGAGGAGAACTTGCCAGTTAATGGTTTGGTTCTCAACCCTTACTTTTCTTGAAGATGTCTTTGGGTTTTCTGTCTTGTATATAAATAAGATGTTTGGTTGTTTTTGAGTCATGTTTTCATTTTGTTTGAATTTAAGTCTATTGGTTTCAATAAAGGGAGTTAGCTCGGGGTTATTTGAGAAACACCAAAACTTCTGGGAATGGTAGACATGTTTGAGTAGTCAGACTATGTGTTGCTGTTTGAGTTTCTTCCAGTCTAGCAGTTTTCTCGAAATCTCTGTGTACATTGAAGTCCTACTTAACCCCTGTGAAATAAACCAGATTCGAGGGGTCTGGAGTACTGTGTTGGGGCTCCATTCACATCACATTTAAAATGTTCTAAGGAGAAACAGCAAAGGACCCATGGAAGGAAGCAAGGTGAACAGTGTATTAAATATAAATGATCCCATGCCAAGAAGTGAATACCAAAAGGCAAATAAAGAGTCAAAAATTCTATAAAAGCATCATAAATCCAAGCGGTGCTGAATCAAAAGCACTAAATTGCCAAAAGATCCTCTCCATTCGTGAGCTGAAACTTGAAGCACACCACTCACACAAAAGGACACTATGGGATAGAGGATCCTGAATTAAAATTCAGTAAGAAAGGCGTACAGAAGGACTCAAATGAAAGGGACAAAAGTCCAAAAGCACTAAAGTGTTAAAATGGCATGGGAACGAGGAACAAACGAATATTGCTGTTTACTGTCTGCTACAATCCTGTGGTGTTTACGCTGGTAGCTACCTGAAAATAGAGGTAATAACAAAACTCATACTCTAGCCTCAATAGAGTTATCTGGACTTGAAGGTCTCGGTTTCCACTTCCCTAATTGGACTAGTATCAATGATTAAGGTACACACTTCGGCCATTTGAGAAATCCGGATAGCTAGAAGAATTCAATAGATGCATTTGTTGTGAAACAGTCTGTCACTCAAAGAAAAGTCACCAAGAGATCTAGGTTCACCAGGTAATCGCCAGTTGTTGCTGCCGCAACCACTCTCCCCAAATTTATTTTTTAAATTCTGGGCCCCTCCTCATCGTTTTGCCTGTTTTGATCGTTAAAATCTTAAGCCTCTTGGGCGTATCTTCTTTTCGTTTTACTTTGAAGATTGGATGTCAGCTGGTCTATCTGTGCCTTGTTCAGTTCTGGTTTGAGTCATGGATGTCTGGTTTACTGGTTGAAGAAAAGGAAAATCTTTGTTTGTCGGAGTTGTCGTTCCGAAGAAAGAATCAATCTAGCTGCGGCTGATTTTTTAAAACTATTTGATACTTGAATTTTCCTGTGAATCAGGCCTCTTTTTGATGTCAGATCGGAAGCTGTGAGTTTTCTGCTTTGCCGCCGTTGTGGCTCTCAGATCATTTTAGCTTCCGATGCCCTAGTCTCTCCGACGCCTGATTCGTATGAGCTGCGGAATCTCTTGCCCATAATTTTACCCTTCCGCCGTTTCGGCTAGGAAAGCTATTAAGCTTCCGATTCAAATGACTCCCGATCACCGATTAAGCGTTCCTCCCTGCATCACTTGGCTCCAGTCTTCCCTTTTCACTGTTGCGGCTTGCGAAGTCATTAGCCTTCCGATTTAAAAGCCTTCCGACGTCCGATTAAAGTATTTTTGCCAGCATTTCGCTTACCCTTAACTTACATCCCTTCCGCCGTTGCGGCCCTTGAAGTCTTGTCCCGTCCGATGTAGAAACCTTTCAACCGCCGATCTATAGATTCCTGCCCAAGGCTCGATCTTTTCCCGCTCAGAACCGGAGATGCACTAGGCCGTTTCCTTGAGGCATAGTCGTTCGATTGTTAGAGTCAGATGTTGCTCGTAACGCCTTTTGATAAATGATACTTGTCGATTGATTGTAGGTTGGTTCGAGAGAGCGGTCAAACTACTGTGGCATGGAGAAAGCCGAACCTTTTGGAAGAAGCATAATTGAAGCGAGGGGAATCATCGAGGAGATCAATGGCAGAAAAAAGACGAAATCTGGAACAATGAATAGGTAGATTCGAGGAACGGATCAGTCACCAAGTGGGTTCATGATTGCATACAGACAAAAGATCAGAATATGAAGCATTTGAGAAACTGAAAGGTCATGCGTCTGGGGGGAAAACAAAGCACTCTGTAAGGGTAGTTTAAATATTGAAAGTTGGAACTGAGAAAGGGCTTTTTCCCTGGAAAATTTTGTAAATGTTTGCTTGTAAGAGGAACTACTTCGTTTTGCAAAGGAAACTGCAATGTTTCCTGTTGGAGAGAGTGAGAAGTGGAATGTATCAATACAACTCAATCAATAATGTTGAAGAGGAACTATTTCGTTTTCTGCTGGTTTCATTTACTGTAAGAGTGTTTAATTTCCTGAGCCTATGTTCTTGTTGAATGCTTTTCGGTATCTTTTGGGATATTTTCCACTGTGAGTAATAAAGGTTGTTTTATAGAATGATCGGCTATCTGGTTATTTAAATATCTGTGAGTGTTCATGTGTCTTGAAAGAAGTATCAGCTATCTGTGATTCTTCATTATACATGTGCAAAATGTATTACTCACCAATAAATGCTAATTCTGCTCCCTAGGGATAGTTTAGATAGTCAGTTTTATTTTTGTTGTATGCGATTGGGATGCCTATGAGCCATAAGATGAGAGCTAAGAACCTGCGCATCACATTGTGATTGCTCTTGGCATATTTATCACCCTGCATTTAGTTAGGCACTTGCATTTCATATCTTAAGTCAAAACACAAAAACTGGGTGGGCCGGGCCACGACCGGTAAATCCTTTTTTTTGTTACTTGACCTACGGTAGCTGGACTGCAAATCGGATGGATTCCCTACTCCAAACAGTCAACGGGCTAGTTGGGAACGTTGATTGGGGAGAATCCCTTACTGTTGCCGCCTGCGACTTTTCAGGCCTCAACAACGTGTTAAGTCAAACATCCATTATAAACAAGTATGAAGTAAGTAGCCATAACTGAAAAATAAACACCAGTGAAATATACAAGAAACATCATTATATAAATAAACGACATAAATATCACCATAAGAAAATAGGTCATAATGTATTAATCTACGAAAAAAATCTAGAACAAGAATAGAAGTACCTTTCTTAATAAGTTTACACAATGTTGAAGTTAATTTTAGATGAACCTTAGATCTTAATGAATTTACTAACCATACAAAAAAACGGATTTAAGGGACATTACAACTGGTATCATAGACTAGTTTCGAACACTTATAGACCTTCTGGGCTCACTACTGAACATCCGATGCTGAAATGTATTTTAAAAACTTTATTTGTGATTTCTAAACTAACAGAATAATATTGTTACTGGTTGTTTGAACTGCAGATATAAAGAGCAGTATAAATCATGGACATAGAAGAGGACAACAAACAACATGGGAACCTGCATTGCCCATCCCTAGAAGAAGAAATCATGGTGGAACTGAATTCCGACTTAATGAAGACTATACAGAGTCTACAAGCATATCTACATAATTTTAAGGATGAAAACATGAATGAAAGGAGAGATTAGAAAGAAATAAATGAAGATCTACTTCAGAGCTTGATAGGGATAAAACCCCATACACATTCCACCCACTCATCAAACAAATCCAAATAAAATTGTCATCATAAAAGAAGGACCAGCATACCAAGAGTGGAGGGACGAGAAGAAAACACTCCTAAATTCCTAGAAGAAGAATATCAAAACTATTCCAGTGATGGATCACCATCCCCTTGGAAGAAAAGGCAGAAAAATGATGATAACCCTCACAAGGAATTTATAAAGATCAAAGCCCCAACTTATGATGGGGAAATGAATACTAGGGAGAAGGTTGAAGAATGTCTACAGGGTATGAGTAAATACTTTTGAGTGCATAATTACTACAAGGAGATGAAATCTCGAGTGGAAATTTACAAATTTAATGGAAAGGAATCTAGGTGGTGGAGAGACCTGAAACATACTAAGAGGGACAAAGTAAAGGATATCATATGGAGTAATTTCAGCAAAATATTCCACGAAAAGTACATGTCCAAAATATTATTTGACAGAAAAATAAAAGAATTCCATGCATTAAATATTTCTTCCCTAACTATGGATGCATTTATCAACTAATTTTTAGATCTGATGGATTATGTACCTAACATAAAAGATGAAAATGTAAAGATACAACAATTCTTGGGATGTCTCCCTCCAAATATTTGAGAGAGAATTGAGTTTGACATGAGAAAAACTCTAGACAAGATGTTTCACAAGGCTAGACTTTGTTATGAACATGGACAACTGAGACATGAAAATGTGAAAAGAAATCAAGACAGATTTAGGTCCTTCTCAGACAACTGAAAACCCAGTTTTAAGCCACCTTCATACATAAAACAGAACAATAGTTTCCCACCTAACATAAATTTTAATAGACTTGGTGCATAGCCAAATGTTCCCACAAAAAAATCCAACAAAACAGTATTAAATGGAGTATTCAAGGCTTCCTCGCTCCAGGTTAGCTACTGGAAATGTCAAGGACCCCATTATGCCAGAGATTTCCCAAGCAAGACAGATGGAGTCCTACACCACTTAGAACAAAACAAAACAGTAAAAGACATGGCTTAGACACCTAGGGTCTATGCAGCACTCCACTATAGACAAGTAGACCATTAGGACACTATGGTGGAGATAGAAGGTCAAGTTTCAAGCACATCTATTTCAATTTTAATTGATCTCGGTGCTTGCAAAAACTATTCTTCTCCCAAGATTGTCGACACATGTAAACTAAACAAAGAGAAACATGAGAAACCGTGGCTAGTACAACTAGCCACTAGTACAAAAATGAAGGTTTTAGAACTAGTAAAATAATGTGAGATAGACATGAACAATTTTCCAACTAAGGTAGACTTAAAATATGTTACCCTTAGGATCATACGATGTACTTATAGGCATGGACTTGTTGGAACAATAGCATGTCATTCTTGATAGTTTAAACATGTCAATATTATTCATGGATAGCCAGAGAAATCAAAGAAATATTTATGGCATACCCAAGCAGGTTTCAGTTTGACACATATCCGCCTTATAAGCAAAGAAACGCATAAGGAATGGTTGCAAAATTTTTGCAGTTAGCACCCAGAACATAGAACCTAAGAGAGAACAACAAATTGAATACTTTTCAGTTCTTGTATACTACAAATATGTATTTCCTGAGGAAACACCAGGACTACCACCCAAGTTGGACTTAGAATTTTCCATAGAATTAACACCAGGGTCGGCACTAAATTCAAAATCCCCATACCGCATGAGCTCACCAGAGTTGCTGGAGATGAAGTTACAGTTAAAGGAATTGATAAAGAAGTGTTATATCCAACCTAGTGTGTCTCTCTAGGGAGAACCTATACTCTTAGTAAAGAAAAAGGACGGTATGGTGCGAATGTGCATTAATTACCAACAACCCAACAAGATGACTATAAAAAGACGTTACCAACTCCCTAGGATCGATGACTTGTTAGATCAAGTTGGAAGAGAAAATATCTTCTTGAATGTAAACTTGCAATATGGATACCGCCAAGTAAGGATTTGTGACGAATACATACACAAAACCACTTTTTGAACTCAATATGACTATGATGATTTAAAGTAACGCCTTTCAGCCTAACCAACGCACCAGCCAATTTTATGTGCATGATGAATAGTATTTTTAGTAAATATGTGGATAAGTTTGTATTAGTATTTATAGACGATATACTAATTTACTCAAAGAGTAGGGAAGAGCATGAGGAAGATATCTTAATCATATTACAAGTATTATGGAAATACAGGCCAAATTTACCCCAAGTTTATCAAATGTGTTTTTTACAAACCACATATATAATAGCTAGGTCACATCACTTTAGAAAAAGGGATAGTTGTCGAACTAGAAAAGATTAAAGACATCAATGAATGGCCTACCCCTACTTGTGTCACAGACATTAGGTCATTTTTTGGATTAGTGGGTTACTACCGAAAGTTCAATGAGAACTTTTCAAGGATTGCTTGTCCCATGAATTCCTTACAGAAGAAGGAAAAAGAATTCCCGTGGATGACCAAATGCGAAGAAAGCTTCCAAAATATAAAACAACTTTTGACTACCACATGTATAACACAAATTACGGATCCCAATGGGGATTTCGTTGCTTGCATAGATGCAAGCAAAGAAGAACTTGGTGGAGTCCTCCTACAAAATGACTATGCAATATGTTACTGTAATATTCCAAATTTTGGACCTAACACTTATAGGCATGTGCCTATTGATTATGATGATTATCTTGATGTTTTATTTTTATATTTGCTCGAAGACCCCACTGCATATGAACATGATGATTTTTTTTATATATTGGGCGTAAGCAAATTATTGATAATATATGTATATGCTAGTTTGTGTTGGTTGTGGACCCTAAAGCACATGATTTATGGGATGTTTTGTGTTGAGCAAGGAGCTCTAGAGAACTTGAGTGATTGATGACAATTGTTTAGCAAGAAGCTCTGGAGCACATGAGTACTTACCTTTGTGTTGAGCAAGAAGATCTCAAACACATGAAAATATAATTAGATGTGTTGCACATAAGCCCTAGAGTCTTCCATGTTGATGTTGAGCATAAGCTCTAGAGCATCGGATCCTTGGCCATTCTATCCCTAGCTGTATTGTACAAGTACATCCTAGCACTAGTGTTGAGCGAGGAGCTATGGAATTGCACTGAATTGTAAATCCCTATTAAAGCGTTGAGTATGGGCTCTGGTAAGCGCTGGGGGTTACTAAAAAGAATTTAATAAACTTTCGAGTGAAAATGACTCAAAAAAAATATTGATCTCATCATACTTATTTATAAGTGATTAAATGAAAATTTGAATTTATGTATTCTCATCAAAGTACCGAAGAACTACCACATTATACAAGGGAAATCCAACATGCAAGGATGTTTAGAGTTTCCTAGCCTAGTAGACCTAAACCATCTACCTACTTGACCTTAATGAAGAAGTGTCATTAAGTCTAGGGATCATGCTATATGATTCCCAAAGACAAATGTCAAAAAAATGTTATATTATTATGTACTTTATACATGGTATGTATAAAGAATTAAATATATTAATAATATAAATAAATGAAAGAAAGAAGATAATCTCCATAAATTATTATTCATTATTAAATATTTAATAAATAGTATAATGTCTATGAAATTCCAACTAGGAACTAGTAGAAAGTTCCCAAGTTAAAATATTAATAATGACGCAAAGTAATTGAAAACTGTTAAAACAAGATACCAACGTTTCTTGATTTAACTGTCCCTTTGACTGAAAATTCTGTCTTTAAAGACTCAAGCCAAGCAAAGGCTTGGGGGTTCTGATCTATCATCAGATGATTCATTTTTCTACCTGTTTTCTCTCAACTAAATTTCTGAAGAAACATTTCCTTGAAGGAAAAGGAGAACTTACCCTGAGATGATACACCAATTAGGAAACCCTACCTTATGAGCTCTAAGCTACTTGCATGTTGGAGTCCAGCTCAGGGGGATCCATATTAGAACCAGGAATGGTTCTGGGTCATGGTTGGGTGGAACGTGGTAGTTCCCAATTAATTTGGTCATCAAACAGAGGTTAGATCTGCATTGAATTGTTAATGTTGGTTATTTTAGTGTGTAGGTTCAGCCATTAATAGAGCTTCAAGTTCATGTATGAAGCCCTATACTTCCTATTCTATTTCTCTAAATTTAATTGCTGGATATACTAGGTAAACAATTTCAATGCATTTCCTAACCCTATGTCTAGGATTCTCTGGTTAGAATCTGCTAGGGTTTGTATTTTCAATAATATTAAATGTGGGCTGTAAATTTTATTATATGTTGTAGATTACACGGTTTGTACTTTAAATTGATTTCTGTATTATTCCCATGCTTATTTTATGTTTACTATATCTAGGTTTTGTTACAAGTTAGCATATAATTGTTCTACAGGTTGCATTACTCTACTGACATATTTCATTTGTCAGCAGAGGCTTGTTTTAAATTCAAAATTAGTTCAGAAGTACAAGTAAATATAAAGATATATATATATATATA